>VDFB02358114.1:0-29114 GCA_007258455.2 Sequoia sempervirens
ATCTCCCTTTGCATTAACAATAATAGTCATTTTACACATCAAAATTTGGGTGTTTCATTTTCTCCTGTATCAACGTCTGAGGGCTGGCTAGCATTTGGATCGAGAAGTTGGTTTCTATTATTTATCAAGAAGGCTCTCAACAAAGCATCATCTTTGTTTCCTTTGAAGAGATTTTCCAAGATACCTGAAATACTCATTGATACTCCCCTTTACTAACACATTGCTTGAAAAACACCAATGCGGTATAACAACACTCCATCAACATTATCACTTTTTAAGGCTTCCCCTTTTAACCTATCAATTCTTTGACACTTCAAGGAATTTCCTAGTGCTTGATGGAGCCAGCCTTCTAGAATGTATTTGTTGGGAATTCTTTCTACTATCGACTCTAGTTTAGGTTTTATCACGACCTATTATTTTACTTAATTATGCTTGCTTTTTGCACCCAGGAGTGACATACTTATCCATGGTTTTGGCAAGCAAGGTATGCACATGATAAAAAAAATTTCAGCATATTAAACAAGGAGCCATCATCGAAGGCATACACAATGAGTCATTTCAATTCACCAAGATAATAAAAAATTTTGATGCAACCAAAGAAGTCGGGCTTGTTATTTACCCAAAATCTTCATCTCTCATAGAAGCTTTCTCTGCTCTCATAACTGTTGCTGCCATCAAATCCTCGAAAATATCAAATAGTCTAATTTCAGGAAATCTTATTCCTCATAGTTATCTTATCAAGATTTGAAATGCACCCAAATTTAAAGTGGGTAGTCCTCATAATTTGTTTTTTGGTTTCTCTCCTTGTGCAAAATGGGTCAAGTAGCCTTCACTATCACCTTGAAAAAATGATCAAACATTACCTTAGAGCCATGAAAATGCACTAGCATGTTGATTTGTGATAGGGGAATGTGTTTGCAGGAGGGTTTGGCATGAAGTCATCAAATTTGAAAGATATTGATTTTCAAAGTAGCCCAATCAATCCTTTCTGAAACTGCACTTGTGAAAACTATCTGAAGCATGCCAACTTGCCACTTTGTAAAAATATCAAATTTGATTCTAAGAATCTGCCATGTTGGGAATTGGTTCATTTAGGTTAAATGAACACGTGTGTAAGTGGGTTTTTCATGAAACATCTTTATTCACAAAATATCAATCAAAATTGACCTCTGCGAAAGTTTTTTGGAAATGCGCCTTTTTAGATTAGGTAAATCCATTTGATTGATTTTGAAAAAATACCAAATAATGTCCTAAGCTCTAAAAATTGACATGGATGCAAACTGAGATGGGTAGAATTGAAAGCACCAACTGATTTATCTTGACAATCTTCCAGTTGCTTAATATTATCCTCCAAAGTTGGTCACTTTAACAGATTTTATTGTGTGTAGATAACAAAACTTTGCAGAACCCTTCAACTTGGCCTTTTGAAATCTTTTCAAAATGATCGTGAGGGAAGTTGAATTCTAGCGCGTATCTCTAGCTATGTCGATAAAACATGCATGCCTGCAAGATGATTTTGCATGAAATTGCACTGGCTTCATTTTGTGATTTTTCAAAGTGGGCCATTTTAGCAGATTTTCCAACTAAACTTCTGATTGCTAAAATCAATTTTTTCATTTTATGAGCCTTAAATATTGCCAAATTTTGCATGAAATTTTAGGCTCTAATAGTGGCTCAGTCTGGGGATGTATGTCCCTTGTGGCCATAGCAAGAATCTAGGTTTCTGGGAAAGCAGACAAAGTGTTTTATCCATTGAGCAACAGACTCAAACTCTTTTCTATGATGAACTGATATGGTTTTGAAAAAACCACACCACAACCGATGGCACAAGGCCACCAAAAAAGAAAGGCCCCTATTTACCCTGTCATACACCTTGTTTTGTTTTGAGTTCATTAGATTCCTCTTGAAAACATTCATGCAATCTGCCCTGCTACATGCACTACCATTGGAAACTTTCAGAATAACACTATGTTTAGCTTGACCCATGTTCCTTTAACCATTATGTAGTTCATAATTCCCATTATCATGTGAAAAATCTTTGCAATCTCCATCATACAAAGTGTATTCACATTCAATGCAACATTTCTCATTATTTTGCTTACTATCATGCACTATCAGCTACACTGAACATGCATCATCTGAATGCTTCTTATGTAAGTCTAAAATTTCTATCACATCAACATCTTTTGGAATAATCAAATCTGAAATATTTTCCACTTCTTCAATATCACTAATTGGTAGTGACACAAATTTCTGACTCATACAGTAATCATTATGCACATTTTAACCAATTGATGTTGAACAAGCAATTTCCATGATGTGAAAATTAGTGTCATTCTAAAGAATTTCCAATTCTGATTTACATATCCCTTCTTGAACAAAAATAGACATCAAACCTTGATTATCTTCAAAATTTCCCTTATCATTGATACACAAAGTGCTTTTACTGTCAAAGCTAATGTATGCCTAAGATGAAATTTTTGAATCATTCTTATGTGTGTACTTTTGGTATTCAACTGTCAGTAGATTTTAAATTTGTTCACTACTGAGTGAACCTGCATCTACATCCATCTCATTGTTGTTGTATTCTTCACTATCAAAAAATGGTAATTTAGATGCATCAATCTCATATTCATTTGCTTAACCAATTAGTACATCACACTGATTATCAGAAAATACTTCATCCTCATCATAAAGTGGATTTGAATACACATGAAATTCATGTTTTGGCACACCTTGGAAAAATGACATCTGATCTTCTTCTATCTTTTCATCATGTAATGGATTTGAAAAAAATAGAAAACCGTTTTCAAGTGTACAAACCTCTTCTTCAAATGTGTCTTCATGGTACTTTCCTGTCAATGAACTTTCTATTTGTTCACTTCTATGGGGACTTACTCCTTTTACATTTTTCCTTGCTTCTTCCTCTGAATCTCCATAAAAGTTACAAGCATCCCTTTGCTATAAATTAAAATCCATAGGCTTGTCATCAAAATATGGATTTTTAATTGATTCTTCATAGCATGCACTGTTCTCACAGTCATAATCTGATATGCAAGAGAAATTTTCTACATCTTCGTCATCATCATGCAGGCTGTCATAGAAATTATTTTCACTTGCATACCCATCCTCCATGAGATGATCACAATCATTTCCTTCTTGATTGTTCTAGGGCATACTGTCTCCTTTTGTTCCATCTTCTAGTTCATTATTATCAATGCTATGATAATGCCTACATGGCTGCACCTCTATATTTGAATCATAGCTGATATATTCCTCTGGTAGTGTGTTTCTGGTAATCTCTTTAATGTTGCAATCATCTTCAAAAGTGGAAAATTGGTCCTCAACAATTTCATCTTCATTAAAATCACTCTGTGCTGTTAGATTTGACATTGCTAGCATGCTCATGCCTGATTATCCATAACCATAGCTGCGCAATATTAGCTGGCTTTGATGATAGGCCAATTAACTGAATTTAGATCATATATTCTCATGAACTGTTCAACAAACATGGGCTCATCAGGCTGAAGATTAGCATGTATCTTCCAATAGATAATAAAAAGTCTACCGAATAGGGAACGTTCATATTCTCCTTTATTTATCCTTATACCAAAAAATATCTCTAAAATAGCTTGACTTCCTTCTTGAATATGTAAATGCTCATCATCTTTGTCCTCATACTGGCTCAAGAATATTATTTTGAGATCTTCTCATGAAGATATACTCTACATGGGAAAGCTTATAAACCATTCTCTTGTACCATCCCTCAAAGATCTTGAAAAACATCTCATAATGATATCTTCTGGATAAATTTGAAAGCCCAAAATGAAATCCCAGAATTGTTGTACATGATTACAAGCTGATTCATCCCATTCTCCATGAAATTTAGGGATATGCTTTAGCAATTCTGTTAGTTCACAGGGATAAGGATTTGGGTAGCCTTGGATATTATTGCAGTTAAATGGTTTATTAATGGCTGAGACAAAATTTTGAGGGCCGTATGGGTTTTGGTAGATCATTGATCTTTATTCCAGAGATAGAGGATAAGCATTCATTTGGTTTGATGACTGTGGTGCATAAATGTCCTGCTGTGAATGAGATGCATTACCTCCTTTTCCAAAATTATCAATTGCACCATAATGTGTATGGGGCAAGGAAATTTTTTTATACATGCTTCAACCTTTGACTTCTATTTTTGGCTGGAAATGTTGTAGTTCCAAACTATTTTTTTTATTCCTCATCAAATTTTCTTTTTACAGAGTCACTACCTACCTTTTCCAAAAGTAGGAAAATGAAATGAATTTTGAAATTGTGCTTGCTTTACCCCAACAGAATCTCCTCACACAACAATATGGAAGTAATTACCCAAATGTGAAATTTATATTGACTCTTTAAATGGATAGGTTGAAATTGAATTTTTTGAAATTTGTCCCCAATAGAGTCACCAATCTGTTGGATCTAAAAAATGCAAGTTACAAATCCTAAGGGGATGCCAGGTTCTATGATCAGACTTGCAACGTTCTTGAAACAATGAATGGAGTTAACCTATATGGTTGATGACTCCCTGCACTTCAGGCTCTGCTAGACCTAGGTGGGTGGACCTTTATAATGGAGCAGATTAGAGGAATGTGTCATTTGGTTGAATTGATGGATCTATCCACAGTGGAAAATAGTGTGGGATAGATGAAAGCTTACTAACTACTCCTACTAAAATTTGAAATGTGAATGTATGGATAAGATTTTAATATTAAATTCTAAAATGGAATTGGTATGACCAATGCCTACTTCTGTTGCGCTAATGGAATCAAGAGGTGAAAGGTATGTGACTTACAAGTTACTGGCTACAATTCTAATTGTTTGGAACTTGTGATTGTTTATACCTTGTATAAACATGCAAGAATGTGACTGAAAAACTCTACTTATTGATCCAATTGATCCTATCAGGTTACTGTGATTTATAAAAAAGATTTTAATCCTTCCTCGAAGGAACCAATTAAAAGAATCACACAATGACAACAAATGTGTATTTACAAATGAAGTATATCCTCAATTTGAATAACAAGACAACATTAATGTGGAGATAACTTGACAATCTATCAATTACCTAGCTCTTCTTACTGATGCAAATGTTACCTCCAAGTTACTGTAATCAATCAAAAGGATTTTAATTCTTTAATAGAAACCAATTAACTAAGTGATTACACAAAAACAAGTGTGCCTTGATGAAACTAAAATATCAACTTGGATACACATGTTAGAATAACATAGAAATAACAATGTGGAGACAACCATATAATTGTTCAACTCAATAAACAATAGACACCAGATTAAAACTTCTCCATTTGCATTATTTCATTAGATTTTGCAATACACATCATGATATTTTGTTTCGACAGCTGTTCAGCCTATGCAACTACCTAACTACTAATTCTAATCTAATTCTAATGATTTTCAATTTTGATTTCAACCTTCATTTATACATTGCATTTTCAAGAGTTGTGACCCTTCATGTGTTTGTCTGCTGCAGTCCTTCATTTTATTTTAATAAATTCCCTTCGACAAATTAAAATACTTTAATCTTCATTCCTCATCTTTGTGAAAATTAATTCAAAAATAATCTTCTTTTGCTGGAAATTTTCACTTCACTTTTCATCTATTAAAATAATCACCCGCTTCATTATTTCTTTGGTAAAAATGTTTCCCATCCTAGTGAAAAATAAAGTATTTGGAAATACTTTAATTTTAATTCTCTTGACGACAATTTTTATTTCCACCCAATCAATGCTCTTCAGGTAAAAATAATCATCCATTTTGTAACCCTTCGGTGAAAAATGTTTCACTTGCATTCTCACATAATGAAAATATATTTTAGGTAAAATATTTACCTACTTGATTACTTCATCTGATAAAATTGTTTTATTCCCAAATGCAAGTAATCTTCGGCTGCACTTTATCTCTTTAGTAAAAATTATATCCTCCTTTTCTTTCCGATATGCCTCCATTAGTGTGACGCATGAACTTGGTGCAATTTGAAAGTTTCCCCCTGACCAACTTGCTCTTGCCAAATTTTTTTTCATTAGTGAAATAAGTGCTACCAGTGGGGCTTCAACATTACTCCATCGATATACAAAAGTCTACCTAATGTGGGGCTTCTCTCTGCTGAGCCAATTTTAGGGTTTACTGCTATTTCCTCGGGGATGCGAGGATAGACCTCCCAGTTGCCCTATCAACAAGAACAACACCATGAACCGAGATTTGATAAATTTTGTGCAGGAATTTCTCTTGCTGAATTTCTCGTTCATTCTCTTTATTCTCATCCTTATCAATCAACTCATTATGTCATTTAGAAATCAGTTTTGTTCGTTCTTCACAAGTTTCAATAGAAACATGTATATGTATGTATTTATACATATATTCAAACAACAACTTGTGCACATCAAATCACCAAGATGCCACTACCTGTGCTTACACCAAAAGAGTGTTTCCTTCGAAGTGGTGCTCGTTCTCAAAATTGGTGGTGTATTAAGCATTCATCCTCACTCTATCAATTTTTTTTTCCTTTTGGTGATATAGCAATGCATAAGTGCGAAAAATAGTTGAAAAATTCTGCACTTTTGCTCATTGTTCTACCATGGCAAGCGTCTTTCCATTTTGGATGCTTGATTTATCATGAAAAATCCTTCTTCTGATACTCCTAAATTGAATATTTATTATGTGAAAAAGAGTTTAAGAAACTTCAATAGCACCATCTCTTTGATTTCAGCCATTTGGAATGTCCCATTTGTTGGACAGAGTGAGTACTAGCGCCCTACAACCCATCGTGATGTAAATATCTAGCTCCAATCATCATTTCCCCTTAATTTATGTTCTTTGAAATACCCGACTGTAGTCTATCTGTAAGTGCACTATCCATAGTGTTGTCTGATGTATAACACCATCTCCTTTTATAAATGTGTATCCTTTGACTTGGCTCTGGAGTGATCTGTTAGCGGTAAACATATTTGAAAGGTTGATCATGTTCAAGATTGTGTATCACATTGTTTGTTGCATCATATCAAATCTCCCTTTGCATTAACAATAATAGTCATTTTACACATCAAAATTTGGGTGTTTCATTTTCTCCTCTATCAACGTCTGAGGGTTGGCTAGCATTTGGCTCGAGAAGTTGGTTTCTATTATTTATCAAGAAGGCTCTCAACAAAGCATCATCTTTGTTTCCTTTGAAGAGATTTTCCAAGATACCTGAAATAAAGATTGATACTCCCCTTTATTAACACATTGCTTGAAAAACACCAATGCGGTATAACAACACTCCATCAACATTATCACTTTTTAAGGCTGCCCCTTTTAACCTATCATTTCTTTGACACTTCAAGGAATTTCCCAGTGCTTGATGGAGCTCACCTTCTAGAATGTATTTGTTGGGAATTCTTTCTACTACCGACTCTAGTTTAATTTTTATCACCACTGACATTTTACTTAATTTTGTTGCTTTTGCACAAGGAGTGACATACTTATCCATGGTTTTGGCAAGTAAGGTATGCACACGATAAAAAATTTCAGCATATTAAACAAGGAGCCATCATCGAAGGCATATAATAATGAGTCATTTTAGTTCAACAAGATAATAAAAAACCCTTTGATGCAATCAAAGAAGTTAGTTTTTATTTACCCAAAATCTTCATCTTCATAGAAGCTTTCTTTGTTCTCAATTGTTGATGCCATCAAATCCCGGGCAAAATATCAAATAGTCTATTTTTCAGGACATCTTATTCCTCGTAGTTATCTTATCAAGATTAGAAATGCACCCAAATATAAAGTGAGTAGTCCTCATAATTTTTTTTTTGGTTTCTCTCCTTATGCAAAATGGGTCAAGTAGCCTTCACTATCACCTTGACAAAATGATCAAACATTACCTCAGAGCCATGGAAATGCACTAGCGTGTTGATTTGTGATAGGGGAATGTGTTTGCAGGAGGGTTTGGCATGAAGTCATCAGATTTGAAAGATATTGATTTTCAAAGTAGCCCAATCAACCCTTTCTGAAACTGCACTTGTGAAAACTATCTGAAGCATGCCAACTTGCCATTTTGTAAAAATATCAACTTGATTATGAGAATCTGCCATGTTGGGAATTGGTTCATTTAGTTCAAATGAACACATGTGCAAGTGGGTTTTTCACCAAGCATCTTTATTCACAAAACATCAAACAACAAAGTTGACCTCTGTGAAAGTTTTTTGGAAATGCAGTATTCAGATTGGGTAAAATCCATTTGGATTTGATTTTGAAAAAATACCAAATGATGTCCTGAAGCTCTAAAAATTGATATGGATGCACATTGAGATGGGAAGAATCGAAAGCACCAACTGATTTATCTTGAAAATCTTCCAGTTGCTTAATATTATCCTCCAAAGTTGGTCACTTTAACGGATTTTACTGTGTAGACAACAAACCTTCGCATAACCCTTCAACTTGGCCTTTTGAAATCTTGTCAAAACTAATCGTAGGAAGCTTAAATCCGGTGTGCACATTCCCATATGACAGATAATCATGCCTGCAAGATGATTTTGCATGAAATTGCACTGGCTTCATTTTGTGATTTTTCAAAGTGGGCCATTTTAGCAGATTTTCCAACTAAACTTCTGATTGCTAAAATCAATTTTTTCATTTTATGAGCCTTAAATCTTGCCAAATTTTGCATGAAATTTTAGGCTCCAATATGGTGATAAGTAGAAACTAGTCATAAGAATGATATGACTGATCCTTGAAATACTATGTGAATAATCAATTCTAATTTTCTGTTAGAGTATAAATTTGTATACTGTCTCTTCTCTTGAAGACATTTACGAAAGAATCTTTTAAGTACTTGAACAAAACAGTGATACCTTAGTTGACTAGAGCATCTATGGTTAGTTGCTGCTAGAGGGTAGAAAGTTACCTTCCGGGATGGGTGCCGAAATGGAGTACAAAGAGTATAGGTATACTTTACCAGAACCTATTGTTTGTTGTTGCAACACACTTATTATGCTTGGCCAAGCAATATTGTTCATTATGTATGTATGAATGAACTCTATGATTTCACTCTCTGCCATTCCTAGCATAGATCATGCATTTCTTTTCTAACATGTAGATCGATTTACATGTTGATGTATTGGAATGCACCAAATTCCACCTTGTAGATTGTTCTCTTGCTAAACTTTCCGTGCAGGGTCGGGCATTCTTCTAGTCGGAAGAATACCGGGGAAGCGTAAGCTTTGTGGTTGGGAGGTAAAGCATTTCAACCATGTTCTCATCCACTAGTGGAGGTGAGAATCAAAGGAGAATCTTAGTTGTTCACTAGACTAGTATAGTCTATGATGTAATTGATTTAATTGATTCATGTACTTGAGGAAAATGTAGTATGTAATGATATTGTGGCCTTAGGAGCTAGTAAGACTTGATATTGTAATTTGACTTTTGAAGTGAATATAATGAATCTTTGACTCATTTTAAATGGACATGTGTAGCTATGATTGACTTTAGCCACTAGATATGTCTTTTTTAATTTAGAGTATATTCATTTGTCATCTACAATAATATTAATTAAGTAATAATTTGGAATGGGTTATTCCACCATCAATATTTCTTCTCCCTCTTCTGGAGTGCTCGGTACCAGATTCATATGTGTAGCCTTATTAGCACTCATAAGGGCACTTGAGACAGATATAAACTTGTCATTCACCAAGTCCCTTATTTCTCCAAACAGCAAAATGACATTTTCGCTTTCTTCTTGCAACTGGAAGAACTTCTTATGAAAATGCTCAATTACACTCCTTGTATTACTAGCTAGATCAAGTGCTAGATCACAAGCACTAGAGGCTTTATTTATCTTGGAATCAATGGAGTCAATCTCATTTTTTATGCTCTGTGTGGCACCGAGCCACTTCATGCAATATTGAAAAAGAGCCTTAGCCTCATCCACACATATCTATGCATCCTTTAAATTCTCTTAAAAATTATTGTGTGCAAGAGAATACTTCTCTGTGATTTCTAAAATATTTTTATCATTCATTTTATTTTCTACTTCTTTCTCCACTTCATCTCTGAGACCAGAGGCGTATTCCTTAAAAGAATCAATTAAAATCTTTAAATTTTCCATACCGAAGAGTGATGTGTCTATGTTTGTACCAGGTACAACCTCTTGCAATGCCTTCACTACTTCCTCCATCAAATCTCCACTCTTTTGATGCGTATCAATAATCTCCTTTTGGGTAGATGCATGAAATACATCTACCAATTGTAGCTTGTGGAATGGGGAAATCTTGTCCAAATCTACATTTCCCTATTGCATTGATAGTTGTAGCAATTGTGAAGAAACAATAGGTTGGAACTTGAGATGCATACTTAATAAGTTCTTCAAGGAATCTCTAGGGGAGCCATAGGATTCACCAGAAGTCTTTGTATTCTCCACAACTTTCTCCTTCACTTTCTTTCCCTTGTCTTTTTCAGATTCAATGTTACACCGCATCTCTTTGCTACTGAGTTACTTTTACCTTCACAGGTAAATAGGAAGGTGAGTGTAAATCATGATTTTGACATGCTTGATAAATGAATGAAATACTAAAATAGGTATTAAGATGTTATTGCTTTGAAGGAGTAATTATGTTTATATTGATGAAATACAAAGAAAGAATATGTATTACATTGTGAATATTCTAATGTTTTATGATGCAATTGGATTTCATGTGAATGTCTAACTACTTATGCAATGTATTAAGTTGGATGTAGGTACAGGTTCATGCCTCCAAAAGGGAGGGGAAGTATCACTCAAGAGAAGGATTTGGTCTGGTAACCCTTAATAAGCCAATACTGAGCTATCACACACACTCACATTCCAATTTTGTCTACTTGAGCCGGGTTAGTGTTACCTAATTTCACTAATAGCTCAATTAGGTGGAGCTTTTGTGGTTTTAGAAGGTTAAGGCACATTTTACTTCTGTTATATTGCATTCTAAGTGCATAAACAAATTCAAAAAGATTATATTATCAGATTGCAAATTGCATTCATACAGATGCATACAACAAAGAAGAAAGATTGTTCAAATCTTTTCAAGAAAGTAATCTTTATTAACAATGTAAATGCATAAGGTCTCACACAAGTCGCGAGACTAACTGTTTTAAAATAGAGGAAAGAAAACATTGTACATTTATAGATATTAAAGAAAATGAATGCACATAAAAGAAAGAAGGACCAACCATTGTTTGAATGACTGGTCTCAGTGGAGTTGTTCTGCATCTTCAGTCTTGTGCTTGTCTTGCGTCCAGTTGCCTTGTCCTTGTTGCTCCTAGTTTCCTGTACCTGGAAGAGAAAATTGTGTTAGAGCAATGAAAGGTCTTAAATCCTGATATGCACATACCTCTATAAACATACAATGTGATCTTCAAGTGCATTAAAAAAATTAGCATCATCAAGATGATCAAGAGACATAGGAAAATCAAACATATGTAATATGCATTGTTTTTCTAACTTGTTTGCTTCAAGTGCAGATATAGGAAAAGTATATTGATGTTTTGTTTCATCAAATTGCAAAACGTGGGATAAATGTGGCTCCCACAAGGGTTGAGCTCAGCGTGCTATCATTATGTGTTTTAACAAGATAAGCTTGTTAGGCCTTCCATAACATTGTGATGCAATCAGGGATAAATTTATCATTCATAATAGTGAATTTGTTGTATTCACTGATATAAGTAATAGATATATGCATAATGGAATCACAGTGTTTTGAAAAACTAAACAATGGTATTTAGCAATCATGGAATGATATCATAGATGACAAGCATTGGCTCATTTAAACAGTAAAAATATCATAAGAACAACATGATCATACACAAGGTTTGGTCATACAAATGAGATCTTTTTCTTCTATGTGTAGTGGGATAATTCAACTCCTAAATAGTATGTGACATCTTAGCAAAAGGAAGATTGGAGTATGTGTGTTGATGGAAAATCTGTAGCAATATTTTTACAGAGTTCATGTTTTAGCAACAATATAATGGTGTTTAGTATCTTGAAGAAAGATAAATATTTAAAGTTCAATTTGAAAGGAAAACAGTATTGTATTGATGACATACAAGATACTAACTCCTATAAATACAATCCTCGTGACTGTAGTTTTGAACAATGCACATGACAAATATGAACAGTGGTAATATTAATGGTGTAGGTAGTTATAAGGAATTATAAATATTCAAGGACATGATAACAATGATTTCAAAAAGAGGTGACAAGTTACATAGGAACAATGCTAGAGTATAGAATCAACCCTACAGTGCCATTCATCATCGAGAAGAGTTCCAGCTATAGAACTTCAACAGGTTAGTCATTTCAAAATAAGATCATCATAAAAGCTATGAAGGTGAAAGCTACAATGCTTATGTGGAAACTTAGAGTCAAGATAACAAGTATATGCAGAAAATGTATGGCATCTTACAAAGAAGCAAAAGAAAAAGAAATGTGGACTTTTTATATCCAAGTGCAGATTTGGTAGCCGTGGCTAGAGAAATTTAGAGAAGGTTTTCTTTCTGAGAAATCCTCAGATTTACATTCAAAAAAATCTTTTGATTTTTACTGAAAAACAAAATTATTAATGGGGGAAAGCAAAATCATCAAAATATTGAAACATTGACTGATGGAAGCTTTGTTTTGAGCTCATTTCATTCTCAGGAAATAAAAAACAATAGTTACCCACAAACTGAAAGCACACGACCTGTGAGTTAATAGAAAGTTTTCTTCTACAAACCCTAGGTTTGTTCCATAAAAAAATACATTGAATCCTTCATGGAAGCTAGAAAATGACTATGGAAAGTATAAAATGCTAAAAATCAGACCATTGAAAGTATGAAATAGAATTTTTTGGCTCAAGATCAAGCCATTTTTCTCAACAAAAATCACAGAAACAACAAGATGATTTCTAAAAATCAAAATGGTTTACTTGTTAGCCTGTATATTGTTTTATGCCTCTGTAGCTGCAGATTTCTCCTGAAGATTCATGGAGTATGCTCAGTGAAAACCCTTGGCAACACCTTGAAAAGAAGTTTCACATTGTTTTGGTATTAAGGTTTATGCCCTAATCACTATGTGGACTTGTCACTTTGCTCTAAAAATGCAATGTGAGTTATGAAAACCCGTGGGTTAAAGCTTCATGGCTCTTGCCTTAGAGTTTTTCAATGAATAAAGCCTTCAAATCTTTGAAAAAGTCAACTAAGCTTATTTATCTTTATTTTTGCATTCTTTATAAAATGTAAAATACTTACCTAAGTGATGATCTATAAATCACTTAGTGTAAATATTATTTTTAAATGAAAAATAAATAAAGATTAAGCTTTCAATGTATGCCAAAGAGAGAACTGAAAGATTTGTTTCACTTTATAATTTTGCAAACATATGGAGAGCATCTAGGTAAGTTGAATGATTTTGCAAACACATGGAGGAGATTTAGGAGGTTGTTTTGACCTTTTAAAAGCACATTTGAGAGCATATAGGGGTATTTTATTAAGCTTTTATCTTTGACATGGTCAAATTTGACCTTTTCCACTCTTTGGAGCTCATTTGTTAAAGATTTACATGCTATATTATTGGATTTTTGAAGGCATCCGACCCAAGGTGGGTTCTAGAACCTTTTTTGGTGGATCCACTTGGTGTTGGTTATTTAGTTTCTTTTGTAACTCATTTTGAGCTAGTTCTATTCATGCAACTCTTGGAGATAGTGACTTTTTGCAGTCCTTTCACAGGTTTTGTGCATTCTTTTGTAACTCTTATGGAAATGAAATACAATTAATACCTTGGAGACAAATGTTAGCGAAATGTTTCCCTCTTATTATTGCAGTTTTGTGTATGTTTCAAAAGATTGATCAAGTTATTTGTGGAATTATCCTTGTTTTCTTGTAACTTTGTCTCTTATTTTATACCTTTTCTGCAAATAGCTTGTCCATGTAGGTTGCTAAGAGTGTGTTAAAATGCATATAGTTTTTCAATTGTGAAGTTTACATTCCCTTTGCTGGTTAATGCATTATATCCTCTTAGTGAAATATCTATGTAGGGGCATGTTGAAATAAGTTGTGCAAACTTAATTTCTATCAGTTTGAACCAAGTGTATGAAAATTTGAATATTCATTGTCCTTGTCAGTTTGGTGTATCACTTCATTTTATGCTTTCGGTTTTAGTCATTTTAAAATTATCCTTCTCTCTTTTCCTTGTGAATTTGGTAGTTTTAGGTGATAACCCAACTAGGAAGCCGACCTTCTCCGAAGGTTGACCTCTGCCTACAAGTAACCCATAGCTTTAGAGGTCTTCCCATGTTTTCTCTGAATTGTTGAACATCAAGTTCAACAGGGTGCATTTTCAGAAGATAACAGTTAGTCCATGAATGGGGTAAGTATCCTCAGACATAGTTCTGGGATGATTTATGGTTTTGGTTTTTGGTCTTTGATTTCCTTTGGGTTGATAGGGTTATTTCTACGATCTCCTTGTGATAGTTTTATCCATTAGGGATTATGGTATTGAAACGTACTTTCGATAAAGTTGGGTTTATGCTTGAGAACTTATATATATGAGTGTATGTATATTAAATATATGTGTATATATGACTTATCAATGATGCACACATAAAGTATTTATGTGAGTAATTGATCATCATATATATGTATATATTTAATATAAGTGTATATGAATACGCTAATACATAGACGTGTCAACATATTTGTATGTATATACATTTTATAATATATATAATTACCAACTAATAAATATATAGTTATATGTGTGTATATAATATATACATGAGTACATATAAGTATACACACACGCATATATATTATCATATAAAAGTGAGTATATATATATATAAATATATAAATATATATAATACAAAAGATGATATTATAATATATATTATTATATATATAATATTATTAAAATGCATTTTAAAAGTGATTGTAGTGCCCATATGAAGCACAACTATGAATAAGAAAAGGCTTGTAAAAGCTATGCTTTATATTAAAGGTACTTTATACATAGTGTCACCCTCATATATGATTACATTGCAAAGTATAGTATGCACATACAAATCATTATATAAACCAATAGAAAAATGCATAAACTTGTCCAGGCATTGATTATCCTTTTAAACAACAGTATTATAATATGGAGGACGCATGAGTAAGGAAGTCAAAGGCAACACAAGCATATGAAATAGAGTGTAAATGCAAATAAATGAGTGAGGCACATATATAAATACAAGGCACAACTTTTAGTGGATTATAAGTAGTGAATAGAATAAAACTTAGGGTGACAATAAAGCACATGTCATATGTAAGGCGCACATGGAAATAGTTTGTAAGACATAGTCAAATGAATTGAAGGCAATTTGGAATGCATTAACAAGCTTTGACTTGGTCTTTTATCTGAAACACCAAATAGCATGTATGAAGCTTATGTGGCGCCAAAGTATGAAAAAATTGCATTGCTTTAGAAGTCTATTTTATAAGCTCTATCCAGGGATGGAAACCAAATTGAATTGGAGAATAAGTCAAGTAGAAGTTGGCATGGATAGAGTCGACTTGTGTGATTATTTACCTTGCATATTTGAATTGTATTCTTGCTTTCCCTGAATGAAGCGGCCTACTGTGCTATTTTCTTGAGTCTTAATTTAGAAATCTACCACCTTTTATTTACTATGCTGAGTTGAATCAAATGAGTTGAGAAGTGTCGGTTAATTTACCTTGTTTCTAGCCTGTAGATGCTAATTTTTGTGTATAAATAGAGGAATTATTTACCTCAAAGGGACACATATATCTGCATTCTACTATTATTTTTTGAGAGTTTCTCTATTCTTCTGAGTTTTGTGAGAGAGTTTTAGAGAGAGATTTGCAAGAGTTTTAGTGAGAGATTCTATGAGAAGGTTGGGAAGAGAATTTTGGAGAGAAATAGTGACAGTTGCTAAAGTTTCAAGCTGATTGTGGAAGAGGGCTATGCTAGGAACCCAATTTATCCAATTGGAGCTTTGGGTAAATAGGCATGCTAGTTTCTATACCTTTGTCTTTTATATCAGAAAGGTTAAATAGATATGAATACTATGTTAGAATGGAATAGTAAGGGTAAGTTGTGATACTTGATTATGTTTGAATGTTCTTGGATATTACTTGCTTGATGGAACCTATCCAATAGGTTAAAGCTTTTATATACCCTATATGGGATTTTATATGATGTGTTTCTATATAGTCTTTACGTAATTAGTCTATACTATACGTATATTGAAATGAGAGAAATGGAATACATCAATATCTTAGGGGGATAAATTGAATTTGTTAGCTTAAATGCTAGGAAAACCTTGGAAATGATAAGGCTAGCAACACAACGATAGTGATGGTTTGAAAGATGTGTCATCATTGATAGAATGTGACATCATGCAAACCTTATTGTTAGTCTATGCTAGAATGATCATTTGATCGTTGCTTTACTTGATTTTTGATTGAAACCCTAGGTTGTGGATAACCTACTTGGTTGGGTTGTTTAATTGATCTTTGTTTAAAGCGTATAGGTTGAGATTAGCCTACATGATCAGATTGATCATTAATTGTTAATTTATCTTGGGATTAGGGTAAACTAAGGATGAGGTTAACCTATGTGATTAAGTTGATCACTTGAATTTGTGAATTACTATTTGATTGGAGCCATAGGTGGGATTACCCTACTAGATGTTTGTTTTATACTCTTGACATGAATCTAATTTTTGAATAGCCTTTTATTAAGAAGGTTACACTCTTGAATAAGAGTCCTTTATTATTGAGACTACTTCTGAATGAGTCATTTATTGATATTACTCTTTTGATTGACACCATTTAGTGTTGAGGTCATACCTTTGAACTACAGTCATTTATTGAAGATGATATAATTTTAAATCATTTATTTATGTGATATATTCCTAATTGAAGTCATTTAATGATGAGTATTTATTCTATGATAAAATGAAGCTTATGTAGCTATACTTTAGATTATGAAGTTATTTGTTACGAATATATTCGTAAGTTAGAGACATGAGGAGTTCATAGGGTAATCTTGGGGATAGGATAACCCTTTGAAGGCAATAGCTTATGCATAGAAATTACCTATTAGATGAGTCATAGTAATTTAGTGTATATAGGTTGTTCTTGGGGTTAAAGATTATCCAATGGAGGGAATAGCCTATGCCTAGAATATGAATGGTTTTAAAAAATTGAGCTAGAATGGTGGATGAGCGTGTGACGTCCATTCCGAGTTAGGGGTGATGAATACTTTGGCCAAAGTGGTGTAATTTTCCACTAGTTACATTGTCAATTCATTGTGTTACCTCTGAGCATGCTAGTCTGGGATTTACATACACGTAGAATATAGATAACCTGTATGGTAGAGTTCTAGTTATGTAGGACACAACACCAACTCGGGATTGGCTTTAATATTTTTAGGTTTATGAACCAAACTCTTCGTTGAAGGGTAGGGCCATCTTACCATATGTGGTAGATGTGTAGGGGACCGCAGTAAGTCCAAGGATGGTGGAAAAGAACTTGAGTGATGCTTCTCCTCTTAGTTGGCGAGCCAAGATTTGAAAGGGGATTTCTTGGATCATTTGTATTCCTAGTGCCAGTGGAGCTCAGATGAGCTAGGTATGTATCTTGTATTTATTACTATGAAATTATGGAAAATTTTGTTTGTATCTTGTTTACGAGATCATTTCTTTAGAAAGATTGTAACATTTTATGGAATGAAATGAGAAAGATGAATTATTGCTATATCACAATGTAATGCAATGAAAGTTTGGAATAGTGTTTATTTCAAATGTGCTTGATATCTTTGTTTTAAAGAAAATTTTTATTGCTATGTGATGGCTTTGTGAATTATTTCACTTATGGTTAAAACATTGAAAATTATTGAGTAGAATAATGGGCATGTTACAGTCAACATGTGTCTCTTCTTCTGTTCTTGCATTTCTGAAGGTATCCTTATTCTTATCTCCACTTTCCTTCTCATTATCTTCTTCCTCATCTTCCTTCTCTGCATCACCAATTTCTTCTTCAACATATTTATTCACATCTTCCTCTATAGATTGGTCTGGGTTATGTGGAGGAGTAGTCTCTATTTTATCTTTCACAATCCCTACATTTTCTTCAAGTATCAGAGGAAGAGAAGTATCATTTGTTGCTTCTTCTCCAACATCCTTCTCTACTTCCTCATCCTCTTTTTCCAATTCTTCCACTTCTAGAGGGACATTGTCCTGAGTGTACTCTTCATCTATAACATGCTCATGTTGAGCATCAATGTTTTATGCTTCTTCTCTTTTCATGACGTGAGTAGTGTCCTCTGAAATCATACCATATTTCTATGCAATGTCAAAAAATTTATCAACTATCTCCTTCTGTAGCTTCTCAAATTCATTCTTGTCTCTACCCATAAGAGTAGTTACCCTTTGCTTTACTCTAAATTTATTATTGTACAATTCAGCCAATGAGGCTCTGCTTTCCTCAGAAAGAGGAGCACCAACCTTCTCCAACACATATTATTTTATCTTTCCTTCTTCTTCAATTGCTTCTAATCTTCTCTTCACTAGGGCATTCCATAGCTCTTTAGGAATTTTATTCTCAATGTTTTTCATATCAACTTCCAAAACAATAATGTATTTAATAATTGCCTCAATATGGTGGCCTTATCCACCTCATTTACTTCACCATACAAAGTTGTAGTTTCTACAAGCATGCCATGTTGTATCATTCCATTAACAAGTGCTTCTACCTTCATGGGATTTTGAGGTTTTTCTAGAGATGTTTGCTTTTGATTCTTCTTGACATAAAAAGTATCCTTTGTTTCTACCTTCTTATTTTCTAGAGATTCCTTCTTGGTGTTTCCTTTCTTCTTCTCTCTCATGTGTATTACAAATTATTTATTCTCTTTCTCTAGATATCTCCTTTTCACCATTTGTGTCAATAACATAAAATATTTTTCTTTTGACACTAGTTTCACCTTGTTAAGCTTCACTCTTCCTTCTGTGGACCAACTATGGTCCTTCTTCCTCCTCCTCTTCTTCTTATTCTACATTCACACTTAAATTATTTTCTATAAAAGCCTTTTGTTTTGGTCTTCTCTTTGTAGGGGTGGTAGGTGGTGCTACTAGAGTATCCTTCTTCTTCTTTGGACTTGTCATGTGCACAACCAGAGGGGATTTCTCCTTCACCGTAGGACTATCTATTGATTTTCTTTTCTCTCCAATGGGCTACCTAGTCTCAGATGAATTTTGAATAGGAGTGGTAGATGTCCTACCATATCTTATTGTGCTTTTAGATCCTCCTGCAACACTTGATTCTACCGTAGCCTTTTCTCTCACTTGCTCCACTTGTTCTTTTGAAATGCCCATTTCCTCTACATACTGATCAACCATCTTTATAACCCACTTCTGAATTATTGGTTTCTTCTACTCCATGTTCACCTCTAAAGACTTTTATTCATAAGTGCCATACCTTGCCTTAGTTGTATCCTTTGGACTCTTCAACAAAATATCGACTAAACTAGTAATCTCTTGTTTAGTGACCTCATATGACAACCCAGAGATCCACATAGTCCTTGGTTCTACTGCTTCCATCATGTACTCATCAGTGCTTACCAAAAATGTGATATCATTTTGGTATCTCTCTACCAGTTTCCTTGGAATTTTATCTCTCTCATGCATCCTCTTTTGAAAAAATGCAAAGAAAGCAACAAGTGCCTCATCTTGTGCCTTCCCATCACCAAGACCACTCATAAAATCTCTGATATGATGAGAAACCGGTCTTCCTTGCAACCATTCTAGACTTTTGGTTCTAGGGAGTTCCTTTAGGAAATAGAAAAGTAAACACATAACCAGGGTTCCCTACTTAAATGCATACTTCTTTTCCTTGGTTTGTTTCAAATTATCCATCAATTGTTTCCTTAGTAACTCACAAAGATCATAGTCAACACCCTTTTCCACCATCTCATATGCCACATTAATTGTAGTGCCAGATACAAAATTATCTCTATTTATGAAATAGATTTTATAGCCAATTAACATTATTGCATACCTCACAGCTAGATTTCTGATATAATTTACTGCTAGAGCTCTCTTATCATATGTTATACCAATTAGTTCCATTACCACTTTATTCTTAACTAATTTCAATACAGGAATAGGTCCGGTGGAGCATAGACCTGTAACCTCTCTAATCACCTCTTTTGTTATCATTTTAGGCATTCCAATCCAAACAAATTTATCATGGATTTTTCTTAATACCATTCTAACCCACTTGTCATAAAAGCAAAAAATTGGAAACCATTGCCATACATCTAATTTCTTTGCTACTAGGTTTTGGTATTCTAGTTTTAGGAAAAAATTGTCTCTAGTCAATTCTTTCATCCATATATTTTATAACTTGTTGTGATCATATTCTTCCATCTTGCCATGAATGTAAATCCTTATATCCTCTATTGGAAAAACCCCATATGGAACATGCGAAAATGCACCTAGTGGGTCATCTTCTATAGATTTTGTAGGGTATTTCTTGAATTTAGGTTGTGGCTTCTTAGTAACCTCAATAACCCTCGATGTATCCATTGCAAAGAATTCAAACTTCTTTCAAACAAAATTATTTTGAAAGATAGGGAAAAGCTGAGATTGTAAATACCTTTTCTTCCATTTGTTGTGCTAGACTTTCAATGCACCAAGTCACAAGTAGCTTCAATCACTCCAAATCACTTCCTCATTGCTCTGCTTTTTCTCAATGCTCATTATGAATGAAATTGGCTAAGTAAAATCACTTTATAACCCTTGGATTCTAACCTAATTTCACAATTAATGCTTCGAACAATAAAGTTGTCAACCCTTTATCTGTATGCACAGTGAAATTTTGATTCTTCACAAACTTCTGCATTATCATAATTTCTTTTGTAATTCTCACCAATAAATCAAGCATGTCGATCTACATCACATATCTTTGTGATGAGGGATCAACACCATTTTTCTTTGGTAGGGGATGAAATATTTTGACTAAAGCTTCCCCTAAGACAAAGCTCTCAACTTAGTTTCTGGAGGAAACATCTACACTAGATGATGGTATAGATTCATCCTTAACCTCAGTCTCTTCCTTCTTTCTCCACATCTTATTCATCTCTTTCTTTGTCTTTGTAGGATCAATCTTTTGTACTGGTTCATTCCTCTTTATTGGATTATCTTTCCTCATATTTTTGCTTCTACAAAACTTAGCAATGTGTCTCGGTCTACTATAATTGTAGCATATAACATTATTTTGACTAGTATTCCTTCCATTCATTCTGGATCTGCATTGATTAGCTTTATGCCCAAATCCATAGCATGTATAATAGTAACTATTAAAAGATTGAGCCATTCTACCATTGTTATAACCATCCATCATTTGACTTCTACACTCACTAGCTCTATGATCAAATTTTTTACATGTAAAATATTGACTAGTAAAGGATGGAACATTTTGATTCATTCTACTTATACATTCCATTTCCTTATGTCCAAATTTATTTTAGGAATAAAAAAAACCATTGAAAATGGGTACCTTTGTACATTTGATTGTCTAACTGGTGGTCTTTTTTGATTCTAGATCTACTTGCTATTGTTCTTCTTTTTAGGCTGGTTTGTAGTTTGATCTGCTTTTGAACTTTCTCCTGTCTCAAATCATAATCCACCTTTTTCTTTAGCTCCTTTCTGATTTGCAATTATTTCATCAAGCTTTGTAGCACTCATCTTGAATTTATCTTCATAACTCCTTTCTTTTTCTAGATATGATATCAGATTCACAACTTCTTGAACAAGCCTTGCACATTCCTTAGATTTTCTTTTCACCATTGTAGTACGATATTTCTCAACTCTTTTCTTTTCTTCAACTTGCACCTTCAAACATGTGATGGTTTCATTTGCTTTCTTTAATTGTTCACTAACTTCATTATTCCTTTCTCTAAACTTCTTGATTTATTCTCTCAATTTTCAGATGCATTCATCTTCTTCTTGACATTTTCTTTTAGATCTCTGTTTTCACCTTCAATTCTCTAGATCTTCAAGGGAAAATTTGTCACATCTCAATTTCATTGCTTGCATTTAATTATGTTGAGTTAATTGAAATATTTAGAAAATGGAATTTATCATTTAATATTTATGGGTTTGAGAAATGCAATAATTATTTGAAAAATGATTATCTTACAATTTTATGATTTAAAAAGAGTTATTTTGAAAGGATTATTGGTTAAAGGTTACTGATAAAGTTGGAAAGTGCAAGAATGTGTGTGTGCAGGAATAGGTTGTAGAACGAGAACCTGGTTGAGGCAAGAATGCTTAGTTGAAAGACAAATGGTAAGCAAGGTTGGAATATAGAATCTCACACACCATAGTAGACCATGACATTTGAATTTGTCTGTAATCGATAAATATCATTCTTGTTTGTATGGATTTAAAATTTGGTTAAATAAGCGATCTTGTGAAATAAATGAATCTAATGCATCCTTGTCTTACTCTGTCTATCTGAAAGTTTGATATAAAATGGTATTGGAAATGCATTTTAACATATACAATAATCATAAGGAAAACAATTGTATTATTGTTCTTTTTGATGAACTTGAAAATGGGCTTTTGATAAAAGAAATGGAAAATAAAATGAAATGTAGTGAAATTCTACATATATAAATATATATATATATATATATATATATATATATATATATATATATATATATATATATATATATATATATATATATATATATATATATATATATATATCAATGTATTACCATAGTTTTTAGACAATGAGAGTGTAGCTTAAATGTGTAACACCCATAATGAATGGGGAAGGATCCAACCTAAATGCTCAGAAATGGAAGGAAGTGGGTGGTTAAGTGACAGTGGCATGATGAAGGGATAATAAAGGAAAGAGGAATGAAGATACTAGGAAATTGTTGCTAATTCAAATAGAGAAAAATCACCAACAATCGCATCTAAGGAGAGGTATTCTGAAACCTATAATATATGCTTCTTTTTGGAGTCAAATGGTTATTCATTTTCATGTGATTTATGAAGAAATCATGTAATTCTATGCTCTTAATGTGTAAAAACCTGTGGCTCTGTATTTGTAATTTGGTCTCATTATAGTTGACCCCATGTTTTTTTCATTGTTAGCCCTGTTAGGGGTCGAGCCACCATATTGAGCTTTTTTTTTTGGATACCCAACATGCACAGGTATCAGGTTTAACACCTGTGACAGGTTCCCACTTGCATGCAACATTTTCCTTTGTAGCAGTGGTCGTTTGATCCAGCCTTGTAGTTGCATTTCTTTTAACAAGGTAATCTTCACCTTGTTCATTCTACCTATTTGGAGGGACATTGTACGGTGTTCGAATTAATTTCTGTGAATCATTTTATGGATGAACAAATATTATTGTTCAATGTCTACTGTTTCATTGGCACTTTGTGAGCATCTAGCTATGGCTAGCCAAGCGATTTATATCATTCATTACACTGTCTATTGATGAACGATATGCACCATTTAATCTTGTATTACATCTATCACACCCACCATCAGGTGAGGTTTATGTGGTGATTCGATCCCTGATATAAGCATGGGCTAATCAATGTACTCATCGATCCCTTGTAATTTTCTATCGAACAATTTCACTTACTTTGTTAAGAAGAGGAGTATGAACAATGCTATTGTTCATAAGATAACCCTCTTCCAAACATTGTAAACATTCCATACATGACAACAATGCTTGATATTATGTTGTTCCACCAGTGTTGGGCCATCTCAGGTCACGATTACATGAATCTTTTGAATCACCTCTTCCATTTGAAGTGTATATATATATAGATACAGGTATAAATTGTCATTTATTTCCAAAGTCCAAAGGATGATAATACTTTGTTTCTTATAGATAAAAGATGTCTTTAATACCATATGGTCAACTGAACCATAGCACAAAATATAATGGGTAAATGAAGGTACTTAATGATAACCGATATCATGTTATCGGTTACACGATAACATGCTTATCGATATCTTTATGTGAACATTATTACTGTTAGAACAGAGCAATCAATATTATAGTGATTCAATTTTGAATGAATAATAATGTGAAGAATCAAAACTGAACGTTATGTGAACATATTTTGGTTAGAAACAAAACGGATACAAAACCTTACATTGTCTCAGACTGAAGGATATTTTTATTATGTTAATTATATTTTATTCACTGGAATTGGTTATTCTTGATCTTGTAAATTATCCATGTTCCATTTTGAATTGATTTATGATCCATATGAGACAAGTGACTATTATTTTAAATGATTCCTTTTGTATCTTATTTGAGTTTAGTTGTTATTAAAAGATCAAATGGAATACCTGAACGAAGTTGATACTTATTTTTGAATATGGAAAACCTATATGTAAGGAAGATTTTTCTTTTTAATATTCAGAATGTATACACATATTCCAACTGTGTTTATCTTGAGGAATATATGTGTACATGCATAAATGTTTCATTTATGCACGTGCACATACATGCGGTATACCTTTTGATTCATCTTGAATTACTCATTGATTAAGATTGTTTAAACTTCATTTGCAAAGGAAAGAACTGTGGAAATGGAACAGTGTCGAATTGCAATACAAGTCTCAATGGAAAAATAGTAGTATGATGAATAGAGGAATGGTTATACCAAATTTTAGATGGAATATTTGTTGATGATATTGAAAGAATGATACAAGAGTACTATGATAGACTGTAGCACACTAGAATATGATGCTAATAGATGGTCTAAAAGGGAGGGATACCCCTTTGTTATGAATGAGATTTTCTTTCGAGAATGGGTGCCAGAGTGTAGATTTTCTTTTCCAAATCTAACCTGAGTTGCATTTTATGCAGCATGAGCTTGGCCAAGCTTTGTAGTCATTTTTATTCATGGAACAAACTGTTTAATATTTATCCTCTCTCTGTTGTATTTTTTATTACCTAACATGGAACTTGCATATTCCAATAGTAGATAGAAATGCATGTAGTTAGACACGCACAATTTCCACCTTGCAAATCGTATCTCTTGCTAAGTGTTTTGTGTAGGGTCGGGTATTCTTCGACAGACTAAAGAATTTTGGGGAAGCATTACTTCGTGGTTGGGTGGAAAAGCACCTCAACCATGTTCTCATCCACTAGTGGAGGTGAGCTGTCCAAAAAGGAATTATATTGGAATCCTATTTATGTACTTGTATCATTGATCTAATTTGATGTAATTGATGTATTGACTTTAGGGTGTTGAAAATCCAAGTCAAGATTTGTAAATTGACTATTGACATTTGAAAATGAATAATATATTCAGATTAATTTTTTTAATTTATGGACATGAAATTGCTAAATAGAAATAACTATCATGGGATTTATGTCATAAATTTTATATTCATAATGTTAAATTTTAATTTATTGAGGTAAATTTAGTTGGGCATGTTACAAACTTTTAGTTCTCCTCTTTTTCAAGCATGCAATCTTCTTCTATGAATCCAACAACAAGAATCTCTTCCAGAGGAGTAGGTAGTCTTTTAATAACTATGTGTTCAACCTCCAAGATCTTCCCTAAGAAATTAAGCTCCTTCCAAGGAACCAAGCTTTGATACCAATTATTGAACACTTGGAATATTGAGAGGGGGGGTGAATCAATATTCCTTTAAACCATTCAAACATTTAAACATCCAAACCACATAGCACAATCAACTGCAGTAAAGAAAGAAAGCATGAAAAATCAACATCACATAACACATGAACACAAAGATTTTTACATGGAAAACCCAAAATGGAAAAAACCACGGTGAGGATTAACTCACAATATATTATAACCGATTATAGTATATTTACAGAAGAGCTCATTGTAGGTGGACTCACTGCCCATTGAGAGAAAAAGATAGAAGAGAGATTGTGGCTCACAACCTAGTTTAAACTATTACAATTGCATATATCATATGCATGAATTACAGTTCCAATGACGCTCAATAAATTGACTTTACACACTTCATCTGATTTAGATATAACACTCTACTTTCCTCTACATTCACATCACTCTAATATTCAACTCAACATTCACAACTTAAATTCACATTGCTATAATAATATTTGCATCACTTACATTCATTATATTTATTACATACATCAAAACACTAAAAATTATCTAACATATATATCTGCTTCAAGCATAACAGATCAATTACGTCGACCTAATTAGATGTAACATTTAAAATATAACTTGTCAGATCCAAATATTTCTATATACACTTCGCTCCAAAATCCAAATCTCAAAGCACTTTGAAATAGATTAGCATGGACCTATAATAACTCCCATATAACACTACAATACATATTTAACCTTCACATACCTTTACACTTATTAGGTCGGCACCGCAAAAGACCTAATACCAAAAATTATTCAATTGTGTATCCACATACGAACATGTGGACCTCAAAACTCAATGCCAAATAGAATTCACACACTAGATTTCCATTTGTCAACATATCCTCAAAATAAAAAAACCAAAAACTTATCCATGGAGAAGTGTGGACTCTCCCACCCATATACATTGTATAGGAAATGGATGTAATCTGCCAGACCTAACTTCTGTCATCCATAACTTCCAAACTAGAGATTAAAACTAGATGAAATTCTGGAATTAGATACTTCTAACAACCAACAAAATAATGTTATAAGCACAGAGTAAAAAAATCATTTGTGGACCAATGCGGACCCAAAAACTGGAGCACTGTTACACAAAATTTGACACTTAGTCAATTTTCCAACTTTACCGAATCAAACTATCTTGCAAAAATGTCTTCCACAAACACTCCAAAAACTATTAGAACCAACCAAAATGATCTACAATGATCTGCACCATGATCTCCATATCAAGATATAATGTTGATATCAATGACAACGATGGAACACATCATTGTATACCTTTGTGCTTATCCCTCATGCTCATGTTGCCAACAACAACATCAATGACATCCTTGCAATAAATTGATGACTATTCTAGAATGATTTGGGTCACATTTAAAAAAAAATTGAATCTTTTGACAAGTTTAAGGAATTCAAAGATTTAGTGTAAAATGAAATAGGCTTACAAATCAAATTTCTCAAATCAAATAGAGGAGGTGAATTCACTTCAAATGAATTTGAAGACTTATGTGAAAATATGGGACAAGAAGACATTATTTTTCTACAAGAACTCCACAACAAAATGGGGTTGTGGAAATGAATAATATAACAATCCAAGAAATGGCTAGAGCCATGCTAAATGAATTTAAGTTACTTGACACATTTTGGAGAGATGTAATTCATATAAAAGTGTATTTTAAATCATGGAAAAAATGAAATGAATGATAGAAACACACCATATGAGTTATGGAAAGGAAGAACTATAGTGGAGAAGCATTTTAAGGTGTCTAGGAGCACATGTTATATAAGGAGAGATGAAGAAGATTTAGGAAAGTTTGATTCTAGGGCTAATGGAGGAATATTCCTTGGCTACTCTTCAAGAAGTAAAGCATATAGATGTTACAATAAGAGGTTGCACAAGGTCATTGAAAGGGTAAATGTGAAAGTAGATGAGGGAAGATATTACAAATAAAAGAAATGAGAAGTTCCTCAAATGAGGAAATTTGCAAAGAAGAGGAAACATAGAAAGAAACTGAAGATGAGATAATTGAATGAAGAGATCCAAATACACCATCAAGAAAATCAGGGTAAGTGCACAAAGATGGGGAACAAAAAGTGGCCACTCTACTTTTTGGTCCCGAAATAGTGAAAACACGAGTGCATTATAACAAAATGCGCTTGCATTATGGGTTCCTAGGCTTGGTCATTACCAAGCCAAAACATGAGAGGGTTATAACATGCTCGTATTATGGTTTGAATTTCAAAAAATGCGCTCATGTTTTGCGTTGCATTGATTTTTTTCTGTTTCTTTTTTCTTTCTCTTTTTATTTCTCTTTCTTCTCCTTCTCTTTTAGTGAAACTATATACACAGAATAAAAATTTAAGTTGACATTTACATATGGAAATTTACTTTCTTATAATTTAAGTTATATTTCATGTATAAAGTTTCAGGATGTTTGAGAGTGGTTTTGGATCTTTAGGAGTTATAATACAAATTCTAGTTTTTGGAAGATCTTATAATTTTTTAGACTTAGTCAAATTTCAGTAATCAACATGTCAAATTTCAGTAATCAAGAGGTCAAATTTCAGTAATCAGCAAGTTGTATCATCTTTCTCTCTCTCTCTCTCTATCTCATTCATTGTTTATCCCTTATTCTCTAGACCTGTGAGTCATAGCTAATATTATTTAAGAGACTTAGGTTTGATTTTATATTTTTATATAGTTAATGTTGTTGGACATGGTTGATGTTTAGTTTCTGCAAAAAAAATAAAAAATTATTAAGTTAGATCATATATTTAATTGATGTTAGTAGACTTTAATGTTTTGGTTATAAATTTTCAAATGTACTTATGTTTCTAATAAGATGTTGCAGGTGGGTAGCCCAGGTTCCTTAAATATTGGAGACAAGTCCAAATGTTAAATGTTCATTATTGGTTTTTGGTTTAGTCAAGAGAGTTTAATGTCAAAATGTAATTTGATTTTTATGTGAGTTTTTTTTTTTTTTTTTGAAGGGAAATGTGTTTTCATTTGAATTATCCTTTTATTTGGATATTGTATTGAGGGAAATTGAAGGGTTGGGAGTTATTTTATTTTAAAGTGGAAATTTGAATGGTTGGAGGGGGAAGAGAAAATGAAACTGTTGTAGATTGTTCTCTTTCTTATTTTATTTTTACTCCTGGGAGGAAGGGGGGATGGCTGGAATGAATTGGTTGTAGGATGGTATTGGTTGGAAAAAGACTCCGTAAACTTGGATAGATTATTTGGGGTTGATCCTAACTTGGACAACCTAGGTATGCTTAATGGTAATTTTTGTGTTGTGATTGAATTCTTGAAAGATGATTGGAAAAATCATTTTTTGTTATTGTTTTGTGTAATAGGGGGTT
>VDFB02358117.1:0-34772 GCA_007258455.2 Sequoia sempervirens
ACCATGACAATCCATAACAATTCACTTGTCATGGCATTTGTCACCATGAGACCACATTTCGAGGCATTTTTTCCAAATTTCATTTCCTTTTCTATGCTACCACATTTTTCATACATGTCTACCAAAGCATTTTATCAAAGAGTTCAACGCCTTGTTGCTATGGCTAAAAGCCTAAAATGGGGTGATTTAAAATCTATGGATGCTTGGAAAAAATAATCAAAGCATAATAGTAAGCAACAAGCTATGGTCTCATGTTTTTTTTTGGCACAAAAATCAACGTGATTTTATTTTGCATTTTTTTGTAGGTTTTAAATGCTTTTATTTTTGGCAATTTTATTGTTTGAAATGGGGAAATATCTTTGTGGTCAATTTTGTGCACTTTTTAATTTTGGGATTCTCACAGTTAGTGAAAAAGGTAGTGTTCATGAAGGAATGGAAAAGATGCGTAGAGCCTTTCAATTATACTTGTACTGTGCAATGGTATTGAGTCATTTAGCAAACCATTTTTTCTTCACAGGGTAGCATTTTCTTGTGGGACAGTTGACTAAGATAACTCTTGTTTCAACTGACCACCCTCTCATGAAATCTCATTCATATTATAATCTTGCACAATCTTATCATAGTAAAGGTAATTATGACACCACTTGTCAAGGAAAGCCAAAGGCCATAGGATTTTGTGGATAGGTTCAATTAAAGATGGGAGATCTTAAGAGTTCTCTCTCAAATTTTGAAAAGGTTTTGGAGGTCCACCCTAAGAACTGTGAGAGCTTAAAATTTGTAGGCCATATATATGCTCAGCAAGGACAGGCAGAGAAGGCTTTGGAAATTTTAAGAAAGGAAACTCGCATAGATCCACATGATTCCCATGCATTTATCAAGATGGGTGAGTTATTAATATTGTTAGACCCTGGTACATCCTTAGATTCTCTTAAGACACCAAAGTCTCTTCTGAAGAAGAGCAGAGAAGAAGTACCCATTCAATTGTTAAACAACATTGGGGTTCTTCATTTTGAGAAGAAGTACCCATTCTGCCTCTACATAAATCTCTACGATCAGTTTTGTGCATTTTTTACTTGTAGGATTCTCATAGTTAGTGAAAAAGGTAGTGTTCATGAAGGAATGGAAAAGATGTGTAGAGCCTTTGAATTATACCCATACTTTGCAATGTCATTGAATCATTTAGCAAACCATTTTTTCTTCACTGCAGGGAAATTTTTTCTTGTGGAACAGTTGACAGAGACAACTCTTGTTTCAACTGACCACCCTCTCATGAAATCTCATTCATATTATAATCTTGCACGATCTTATCATAGTAAAGGTGATTATGACACCACTTGTTAAGGAAAGCTAGAGGCCATAGGATTTTATGGATAGGTTCAATTGAAGTTGGGAGACCTTAAGAGTTCTCTCTCAAATTTTGAAAGGTTTTTGGAGGTCTACCTTGAGAACTCTGAGAGCTTAAAAGTTGTAGACCATATATGCTCAAAAAGGGTTGGCAGAGAAGGCTTTGGAAATTTTAAGAAAGGTAACTTGCACAGATCCAAATGCCCATTCATTTTATCCAAAAGTCGTTGAGTTATTAATATCATCAGAACCGAGTGCAACCTTAGATTTTCTTAAGACACCAAAGTCTCTTTTGACGAAGAGTAGAGAAGAAGTACCCATTCAATTGTTAAACAACATTGGGGTTCTTCATTTTGAGTGTGGTGAACTAGAGTTGGCTCAACAAACTTTTATGGAGGCATTAGGAAATGATGTCATGCCTCTACATAAATTTATGTGGCCAGTCTTGTGCATTTTTACTTGTAGGATTCTCATAGTTAGTGAAAAGGTATTTTTCATTAAGGAATGGAAAAAATGCATAGAGCCTTTGAATTATACCTGTACTATGCAATGGCATTGAATCATTTAGCAAACCATTTTTCCTTCCAGCTGTGGGCAGCATTTTCTTGTGGAGCAGTTGGTGAGACAACTCTTGTTTCAATTGACCACCCTCTCATGAAATCTCATTCATATTATAATCTTCCACGATCTTATCATCGTAAAGGTGATTATGACACCACTTGTCAAGGAAAGCCAGAGGCCACATGATTTTGTGGATAGGTTCAATTGAAGTTGGGAGATCTTAAGAGTTCTCTCTCAAAGTTTGAAAAGGTTTTGGAGGTCCACCTTGAGAATTGTGAGAGCTTAAAAGCTATAGGCCATATATATGCTCAACAAGGGCTGATAGAGAAGGCTTTGGAAATTTTAAGAAAGGAAACTCGCATAGATCCACCTGATGCCCATGCATTTATCAAGATGGGTGAGTTATTAATATCGTCAGACCCCAGTGCAACCTTAGATTCTCTTAAGATGCCAAAGTCTCTTATGAAGAAGAGTAGAGAAGTGGTACCCATTCAATTATTATACAACATTGGGGCTCTTCATTTTGAGCATGATGAACTAGAGTTGGCTCAACAAAATTTTATGGAGGAATTAGGAAATGATGTTTTGCCTCTTCATAAATCTTTGTGGTAAGTTTTGTGCATTTTTTACTTGTAGGATTCTCACAGTTAGTGAAAAAGGTAGTGTTCATGAAGGAATGGAAAAAGTGTGTAAAGCCTTTGAATTTTACCCATACTCTACAATGACATTGAATCATTTAGAAAACCATTTTTTCTTCATTTCATGGCAACATTTTCTTGTGGAACAATTGACTGAGATAGCTCTTGTTTCAACTGACCACCGTCTCATGAAATATCATTCATATTATAATATTGCACGATCTTATCATAGTAAAGGTGATTATGACAACACTTGTCAAGGAAAGCCAGAGGCCATAGGATTTTGTGGATAAGTTCAATTAAAGTTGGGAGATCTTAAGAGTTCTCTCTCAAATTTTGAAAAGGTTTTGGAGGACCACCTTGAGAACTATGAGAGCTTAAAAGTTGTAGGCCATATATATGCTCAGCAAGGGCTGGAAGAGAAGGCTTTGAAAATTTTAAGAAAGGCAACTCGAATAGATCCACCTAATGCCCATGCATTTATCAAGATGGGTGAGTTATTAATATCGTCAGACCCTAGTGCAGCCTTAGATTCTCTTAAGACGCCAAAGTCTCTTTTGAAGAAGAGCAGAGAAGAAGTACCCATTCAATTGTTAAACAACATTGGGGTTCTTCATTTTGAGTGTGATGAACTAGAGTTGGCTCAAAAAACTTTTATGGAGGCATTAGGAAATGATGTTCTGCCTCTATATAAATCTCGGTGGTTAGTTTTGTGCATTTTTTACTTGTAGGATTCTCACAGTTAGTGAAAAAGGTAGTGTTCATGAAGGAATGGAAAAGATACGTAGAGCCTTTAAATTATGCATGTACTCTGCAATGGCATTGAATCATTTAGCAAACAATTTTTTTCTTCACTGCAAGGCAACACTTTCTTGTGGAATAGTTGGTTGAGACAACTCTTGTTTCAACTGACCACCCTCTCATGAAATCTCATTCATATTATAATCTTGCACGATCTTATCATAGTAAAGGTGATTATGACACCACTTGTCAAGGAAAGCCAGAGGCCACAAGATTTTGTGGATAGGTCCAATTGAAGCTGGGAGATCTTAAGAGTTCTCTCTCAAATTTTGAAAAGGTTTTGGAGGTCCACCCTAAGAACTGTGAGAGCTTAAAAGCTATAGGCCATATATATGCTCAGCAAGGGCTGGTAGAGAAGGCATTGGAAATTTTAAGAAAGGAAACTTGGATAGATCCACCTGATGCCCATGCATTTATCAAGATGGGTGAGTTATTAATATCGTCAAAACCCAGTGCAACCTTAGATTCTCTTAAGATGCCAAAGTCTCTTTTGAAGAAGAGTAGAGAAGAAGTACCCATTCAATTGTTAAACAACATTGGGGTTCTTCATTTTGAGCATGATGAACTAGTGTTGGCTCAACAAAATTTTATGTAGGCATTAGGAAATGGCATTTGGGTTGAATTCATAAATAAAGGCCCCAATGCTAATTCTGTAGTTTTTCCTATGCTCTTTAAGGATATGAAATTCTTCCATCAACTAGAAGAAGGTGGTGTTTCACTTGAGTTACCATGGGATAAAGTCACAACACTGTTTAAACTTGCTAGGTTGTTTGAACAACTACATGATACTGAGAAAGTGAATCTTTTATACAAGCTAATATTGTTCAAGTTTCATGATTATGTGGATGCATATCTATGTCTTGCAGCCATGGCTTAGGCTCAAAATGAGATCCAACTAAGCCTAGAATTGATTGGGGATGCACTTAAGGTGGATAAAAACTCATCAAATGCTTTATCTATGCTTGGAAAAATGGAACTAAAAACAGATGACTGGCTTAAAGCAAAGAAACAATTAAAGTTGCACAAAGTGAATCAGATGCATATAATTCTTATGTTGACATTTCACTTGGAAATTGGAATTATTTTGCAACTTTTCGCAATGAGAGGAGGGATTCAAAGGTGGAGGCACAACATCTTGAGAAGGCTAGAGAATTGTATTGTAAAGTGTTGGCACAAAGACCAGGAAATGTTTATGCTACAAATGAGGCAACCATTGTGCTAGCTAAAAGGGGTCAATTTGATATTGCAAAGAATTTTTTTACATAGGAACAAGAAGCTGCAATAGGAAACATCTTTGTTCATATGCCTAATGTGTGGGTAAATGTAGCACATGTTTACTTTGCACAAGGACAATTTTCACTTGCAGTGAAAATGTATCAAAATTGTTTGAGGAACTAATTTGGCACTGACACCCAAATTTTATTATATTTAGCTTGAGCACATTATGAAGCAGAATAGTGGCAAGATTGTAAAAGAACATTATTAAGAGCAATAGATTGTAATGAGTGTTTCGAATTTGTGTTTAATGTTATGAGGGTTTCAAATTACCTCTAAATTGCCAAGTGAGGGCGCTTCCAAACCTTTTGGAAGCACTTGGTCTTCATCATAAATCACATAGGTGCCCAACTCGTAGCATGATATTTTACTTAAAGGATCATTGTCCATGTGTTCACTCAATAAAGCATCTTCTTTTTCATTCTAGTCTCCGCTCACCTTTTCTTCCTCTACTAATTCAACGCAATACATTTCTTGCTTGGTGATAGAGGTATGCGCGACTTCAAAATTGATCAGGGCTTCGTCCGCTACATGTTCAGAATGTAAATCCTCTGATTCTATCTTCATTTTCGCGCCATGCTTGGTTCTAAGTATCAGATGTGACCAATCCAAGGACAGGTAACCGCCCACCTTTGAAGTGAATTCTCAGGATAGACAGAGGCCAATCCATTCATTGACATAAAATAATATTGCATACATTCCTACTGCCAAGAAGAGTCATTAGACATGGTCTAGGTCAGCAAACTTGCATTCAACATATATAGAAGTTCTTAAATGAAATGTCCAAACAATAAAAAGCACAATTTACGCTTGATCAAATAGCATGAAAATGTGAAAGGCCAAACACCAAGTAATGCCTAAGAGTTTTTCAATAAAATAAAACAACAATAAAGGCCTGATGTCTTTTATTAAAACCATCGCTTTCCTTCAAATTCCTGGACATAAAAGATTTTGCAATCCCTTGGCAATGATGCAAGAATCAAAAATATTCTCAAAACCCATATCAGAACATAATCGACCGAACCAAGCAAGTATCCGGGTCACTTCTCAGAACGATGCATCTTCTGCAAATGATGGCAGTGGTCCCAACAAGGCCTAATTAGACAAGTGTCACCATCCTGTGCGAATGATTATGACACGCAGTGGCCAATAGCATCATTAGGCTCGTCTGGTCTATCGCTCGAATATGAGATCCGCTGGCTAGGCACGTGGCAACCTTTTGCTGCCTATATGAACCTCTCTCTTTCATCAAGCATGACCCGCTAAGCACGCTACATGTGTCGTAATGCTATAGAGGGCCTCAGGGAATTTAGATTCATTGTAGCAAGCTCTGAATTCCTTGCCCTTGCTCACCTTTTCGCAAGTCTCTAGGTCCTCTCTGAATTCTTATCGCCCATGCAAGTAGTTGTTGATCAAAATGCCTCATGCTAGGCTAACGAAGGAAGCAAGGTCTGCAATGAACAAATGAAGCGAGGTCAAGCGAGACGAATGAATCTGCAATGAATGTGAATAATCACACCAATACATTGTGCACATGAATACATTGTTCCAATATTTGGCTGAATTGTTTTTTAAAATTTTTGTCTACTTTGGATTTGATGACTAACTATTTAGTCATTTTTATTTCTGTGACTAAATAATTTTTTAGTTAACGACCAAATTAGTCATTTATTTACTCATTTATAGCTGAGTTGTAAAAAATGAGTAGAATTTAGCCATTTTTAGTAGTTGTGATCTAGTCATTTATTTGCCAAATTCTACTAGTGGTTGATGAAGACTCTATCTAGTTCTTATTCACTAGTTGTACAAGAGTCCCACTCGTATTCATTGGAATCAATTTCAATTTAGTTGTTGTCATATGTGTTAGATTGTTCATGGGTGTTGGGTATTGTAAATGTCTCAATAACCTTAAAAGCATTTACTTCCTCACTTCAAAGTATTGTGCTACTAGGAGTGCCAATATTAATCGGTTCAAACCTGTAGAAGAGGGTGATTCACTACTCATGAGTTCTCTTCATTCAGAGAGCCTTATGGGGCGAACTACCCTAATCTACCTCAGGAAAAGTGGCGAGAGTTTCAGAATCTGAAAGAGTAGATCACAAATATTTTCTGGACGGACTAATGGACTCTTAGCTAGAGGATGACAACATAGAATACAGATGATAGCATGACATGTTGGCATCCCAGAGGCGCACTGGCATCTTGTACGGACCAAAGAACAAGTTTATCACAGAAAACAACCAAGTAACTACTTCTAATCCGATTGCTAAGAACTTGCAAAATACGGGGAAATAATAGAATGTAATAAAGTTGAAATAAAGTAAAGTAGAAACAATAGAGATAAGGAGAAGAAAGGAAATACTCACAACCACACAAGTGATGAAGCGTTTAACACGTGAATGCCTTCAAAACTTGCATGTATGATATCTTGAGAGAATGTTGGGGCTGTATAGGGGTTTGCCTCAGTCAAACCCTCATTTTGGTGTTCCCACCTCCACAGACAACCAAAAAAATAGAGAGAAAGAGCGAAATGAACGAAGCGTGTAGTGAAAGCAAAACCCACTTAGGAGTAGAACCCGCACCACCAAGTAGGAGTGATAAAAGCAATCCCCGCTCAAGGAGGAGAACCTGTATCACAATGTAAAAATGCAATAGGAAGCAGATATGGAATCCTGAGATGCTCACAAGCATAAGGCAAGGGATATGGAGCTGCAAGAGCTAAGAGAACTACAAAGAGCATTAAGAGAGCTTGAGAGAGCTTGAAACTGCTACAACAAGTTGTAGAAAGTTGTGTAAGCAAGTGATGGAGTGAAGCTAAAAGCTAGAATGAATTAGAGAAGTGCTAACAAAACTTGGAAGAACTTAGAGGAAGAAGAGCCTGCAAATGAGGTGAAAAGATGACATTTAAGGAGAGAGAGGAAGCTTCTTCAGCCGTTACAAGGTGTTTCCAGCTGTTACCATCGACAAAACTCACTAATAAGTGGAAAACATGCATGGAAATAGTCATTTGAGCTTTGAAACATCGCAGGTTGCTAGCACAGTGTGCGGACGTCCACGCAACATGCTAGTGTCCAAACACGTCACGCTACAAAACAACAAGAACAGGAAAAGCCCTAAGTCCGATGCAAAGCAGACACATGAGGGTAGCTATTGAAAAGGGGTGTTGGAGCATCCCGGGAAGGGAAAAAGGTTGATGCAGGGGCTAAAATGAGCCTACTCAAGATGCTAAGGGAGTGGACACTAAAGCAGAAGCAAGGATGCATGTGAAATTGCAAAGAGTGCAATTTTACGACTATACAAAACCCAATGCCCACACCTTTCAATCGTTTAGACACAGGAAAAGGTTTGGTCATCCTACTTTTATTCAATCCAAGTCCACTGTGTCCATCATATCCTTTGTCTTGTTTGATCTTGAAACCTTTGTGGGAGGTAAGTGAATGGTGACCTTGGGTTGTCTTTTGTCTATTGTTGGTTTGCCATATGACTTAGGAGTAGTGAGGATTGTTGATACAGTAGGATGTCTGCATATGATGTTCACCATAGCCTGTCTTGGACCTTGACCTTAGGATCAAAAGGTGGAGACTTGGAAGTGGACACTTTGGTTAAAGTGGAAGGGTTAATGAAGTGAGATGAATTGGATGATGAAGCCTCTTGATTGACAGACACTTGTTGTTGAGGTGTTCCGCATAGATTGGTACAAGATTGGAATGGGTCTGGATCACTAGCTATTATGATTTCAGTGCCGATGTATAGGAATTTGAGGCATTGGTGATATGTGGATGAAACAACCTTCACGACGTGGATCCATGGTTAGCCTAGGAGGAGATTGTATGTGAGGTCAAGGTCCAAGACTTGGAAAGTAGTGTCCATAACTGTGGGTCCAACTCTAATGGGTAGTGTGATAAATCCTTTAGAAGATCATTCTTCATTGCCATATGCCTTGATGACAATGCTTTTGGTTGTGTCTACACATGCTTCTGAAAAGCCTAATATCTTAACCAATTTAAGGGTACAAATGTTTAACCCTGCTCCACCGTCTACCGAAACTTGTCTGACTTTACGTTTATGGATGAGGACTTCAAAATGCAAAGGGTCATTATGGTTCATCTTTTTAGTTGAATAGTCTTGGTTGGAAAAGGTGACATGATGAGAATTAGCCAAGTAACCCACCATTTCCTAGAAACAATTGACATCAAGGACAATAGGAATGGTAGTGTCTTGCAAAGCCTTGTCAAGAATCACTCGATGGTCAGGTGATATACGCAATAACTCTAAGATATAAATCTACATTGGGGTCTTCCCCAAATGGTCAAGTAAATTGTATTGGGACCTTGATGTTTGTTGTTGTTTTGGAGGACCTTGTATAGTCACCTTGGTTCGACAAGTATTAACAGTGCATTCTAGTGGCTTTTTAATGGTAATGGTATTGACATGATCGTCAGCAATGCGAATGTGGTTTACTATGGTAATATAATCAAATTTAACATTTGTGTAATTGGAAAAACTGCTGGTCTTATTACCCGAACTAGAGGCTTTTCCTTTTCCATGGTAGTGTAAAGGATCTATGAAGACTTTCTAGTCGCTATTGGAAGAGTGTTGTTGTTGTCCATTGACTTCGATAGTGACGTTTTCCACAAGGTCTTGGATAATATTCTTCAACTGTTGTCATTGTGACAAGTTGTGTCCTTTAGCTCGATGGTTGTCACAAAAGGCGTTATCGTCCCACCATGATGGTTTAAATTGTCTTGGATCATATTGTTTTGGGTCAGGAAGTTTTATGACATTATGTTGCAAAATAATGTTGTGCCCCATCTACTCACCTTCGGTAGATTGCTTCATTTTTATTTTTTATTTTATTTTTGTTTTGCTAATAAACCAACAACCATCACCCCCTTCAAATCAATTTGGAGAAGACTAATTTTGTGAATTGATAGATTCAGGGGTTCGCAAGCGAAAAAACCCAAAGTTCTTCAATTCATGCAAAAATTTGTCCAAACGTGTTATGACCCCCTCAAATCTTCTGCAAAAGGATTTCATTCCAGTTCTCATAGATTTTGAAAACTGTATGTAGAGCCTTAAAATGGCATTCTGGCAAAAACTTCAAATTGACAGTTTGATTGCACAACTGAGTTCCTTAGAGATGTCAAATATGATCGATACAAACCAAAACTGAAATAGACAACTGCAAATATTTTTGAGTGATGTGGATAGCTTGCATCAGATAAGCAGGGTAGATTGGGAGTGAATAAAAACAATAATTTTTAAACCTCATTACTAGATTGGGCATAATTGGAAATTTTGCATGGAAATTGTGGAGACTAGAAGAAACAACTGATAAAAGCATGAGCCTGCAGGCAAGGTAGCCAATGAGAGTATAATTGTAGCTTCTTGTTGAGTGACTGTAGATTAAATTGTGCACCTGCCATATAGAATTAACAGGAACAACAATGTCTACGTCTCCTTAATATATCAACTAGATTTCTTAGGAGCATTTATTCTTGTCATCTTCAATATTTTGCTAGGACAAATAGTTTATAGGAATTTTAGTTATTCCAGTTTCAACATAATGCTTAAAGAATTTATTTTCCAACAATTCTAGCATAGGTTATGGAGCCTTGCAAGTCACCCTCGAAACATTAAATAAGCTATATTCCCTAGCGAATAAATTGGTAAGAATTATATACAATAAAACTTACAAAATTTGGGCACCCCTGTATCATTCAACACCAGTTTTTGCTTTGAATTTTCAAGTGGAAAATTACATTGGCGGAGAGAGCATAGTGTTTATCATAACTTCTAACAAAGGTATACAAGATAAACCAGAGGACAACAATGTTATAGCTAAATCGTAAAATAAATGCAATATTATTAATATTCTCAAACAAACATTCCTAAAACATTTTAAAGTTATCTACAAGATAACAAATGAATGATAAAAAATGAGAGTGCAAATAGGACATACTTGCAAATTTGGGGAGGCTCTCTACTGTAAATCTAGGGAGAACTTGCAATATTATTAATATTTTCAAACAAACATTCCTAAAACATTTTAAAGTTATCTACAAGATAACAAATGAATGACAAAAAATGAGAGTGCAAATAGGACATACTTGCAAATTTGGGGAGGCTCTCTACTGTAAATCTAGGGAGAACTTGCAATATTATTAATATTTTCAAACAAACATTCCTAAAACATTTTAAAGTTATCTACAAGATAACAAATGAATGACAAAAAATGAGAGTGCAAATAGGACATACTTGCAAATTTGGGGAGGCTCTCTACTGTAAAATCTAGGGAGAATTCCGATTGAAATACTTCTAAAAACAAAGCAGTTAAAGTTTTGCGTCAGAATAAATGTGTTAAGAGGTCTATATTTATACATGATTTAAGCAGCCACCTTCCATCACATATTTTTTGCTGACATTGTAAATAGATACCCGTGTTATTTCTATGGTAGACCTGCATTAGATATATTTTTAACTGTTGGAAATAAATGCTGCCTATTTATTTCTATGAGGGGGATGAATTGGATTGAACTGATCTTCCTATTATGAATTGGAGTTAAAGATATATAATTAAGGCACGCATTCGGCATTGAATGATGAATCAATCATTTTAAGTGGAATTTCTATCACACCTCTATATGTGATAATCTGTAGCGTATACGAGAAGAAAATAAACCAGTACAAATCAGGGAGATACGAGAATGGTTATCGACAAATTCATTCTTCTCAACATTTTAGAGATCTATGTCATATCTGAATAAATTTACTGAAACTTCATCGTTTGCAGTGAATCGAAAGATAAGTTATATTAAATATAATAACTAGCGGCAATTAGATCACTTTCCGTAAATTGCAATATTACCAATAATTGTCCTTCTCATTAGTTATTGCAACAGTTTTCCTGTTAAATTAAACAGCCATATAAGACAACTAAAAAAAATCTTACCACAATTGACAACCATTAATAAACAACTATATCTGTCACATCTACCTCTACCAACCTTCAATTCACCCATAAAACTGGGTGATTGTTCTTTATTGTCCTTGTCTCATTGTAACAATTCACCTTATTAACAAGACTAATCCACATTCAAAATTACACCCAAGACGAGGATACAGCACCTTACATGTCAATGGTATTAGATTGAAAAGTAAGTTGGGTACCCTAAATTCACAAGTATGGCCTGATAATTCTGCAAGCACAGTTTGGATATCAGCTTTTTTGGTACAACTTTTACTTTCAGAATCGATGCTCATAGAGGATCGGAGTAAACAAATCCGCTGATGCTTTATTAATATTGAAGTTTATAATCCGTGATGGGAACTCTTTTATCTCTCCCTCTGTTTTGGAAGTTGTGGAATATCTATTCTTGAAGTGTCGGGGTTAACTTTATTTTTGTAAACATTTCTAGCGTTTACCCCCAAATATAATGGTAATGTTAAGTACAACATTGTACATATGCTTACAAAAATATTACAGTATGAATGCATTCGTTGAAATGTATGATGTGAATTCCAAGAAAGATTGTAAGATTATTTGATTGCATAACCATTTTCTTATAAGAGGGCCACAATTACAAAAACAGGCGAGCTAAACAAGGATCACAGAATCTATCACGATTCACAACAAATGATTGGCAGTGGACCATTAATGGAATCCCTGGTAATTGTTAGAAGATGACTAGCATTAACTACAGCCCAATGGCAATGGATATTATGAATGTTGTCCATAAACATCTTTCAAAAGCAAACTAATCAGAATCCCAAGGTGCATGACAAATGTGTTTGCAGTGCCAAAACAAAGGATATCAGTCAATTCATAAACATGAATTAAATGAATTTATATCTTCCAAATCTTCTCTGCTTAAGCCAATATAGTAGCAAATAAAGTTTAAATGCCAGTTTTGGTTTGGTGCTTGTTGATAACACAGCACACCAAGAAATATAAAGAATCAAGCATTAAAAAAACATTCTCAGCTTGAGATATTAAAAGCAGCTTTATAATCATTCATAAATGTAAAAGAAACTAGAGAGTTAAATATTCTAGTGTTCATTTTGATCAAAACTCAATGCAATTTCCTTCTTTAATGGGGGTATACTGACATTTAGCTTGAGAAGTTTTAAAAGCACATGATCCAATTTCTTCAATAAGTAAGAGGAGGCCCCTAAGTGTGTGCAATAGACATGAAATGCTTCATTCTCTCATTCAGTAGATCAAGTTATATGTATGGTTATGGAACTAGATATTTTCTCTAAAAATTAGTAAAATCCCTGATGCTGATTGAACCAATCTGTCAAACAGCAAACAGAAAAGGGAAAAAACCACAAAGAATAGGTACGTTAATTTCCTTACAAACAAAAAGCTCTCATCGAGCACTACTGAAAGCAGATGGCAATTTCAAAATGCATGCTCATCCCTCTTTGCTCCAAAGAGCTTTGACACAATTTTCATCCTATGCCTTAATAGGATCATATGCATCCTTAATGCATGATTATTACAATTTACAATCTCAAATTAAAATTTGAATTCAATTTCATTTACATCTTCTCTTCAGCTTCCAGAATATATGATAATTAAATCACTGATAGGATCATGTAAGGGATTTTCCAGCCCATTCGCGTTGACGGCGCTTCAATTTTGCTTGCATTTTGTTGAACTTTTCTTTACCTTTCTCAAGAAGTGGATCATGAACCGTATAGGCATCTGGGTCATCTTTGGTGGCCATGTCATCCTGTTTCCAAAAAGAGCAAATTATAGAAACAACTTTATGAAGATAAGAAAAGCAATAAATTGTAGACTTGTAATTGATGAAAACTTGACTCAGCAGCTTTCCCTGAGGCCATGAGGATCAAAGATCAACAATTTTTAATGTATCCTATTGCACTAAAACATGTTGCAGAAGGAAGCCTGTCTACCTTCTTGGAAGCATCACGCATGAATTTCAACTTATGTAAATGCCAATCCATATCATTATCTTCATCATTACTGATTTCTGATTTATCTGTAGGTAAGTTCTTTGGCTCTCCCAAAAAATTCTTGAATTTCTCGAGTCTTGCCAATGTCTGAAAAAAATCAAAATCTACAGATAATAAGCAATGAAAAATAAAGAAAATATATCTAAACATCTAGAATAAAAAGAGATATTCATTTGTCAGTCCACTCTAAACCACATTTTTATGATTTGATTTTTTAAAATTTCTAAAATACTCACTTCCTCTTCTCGGCCTTGCCTGCTTCGCTTTTTCTGTTTGTACATCTGCCGCCTCTGTTCAGCAGGACCTAGAAGCTGTGCATCTATATCTGCGTTTTCAGCAAGATTAGCCCTGGCTTCTGACCCCAGACCTTTCTTTTTCAAGGTGAGTTTTTCTTGCCTGGCACCTTGATCATCCGAATCCTCTTTACTGATTCTGCAATGCATGTAAAATGTATCTCATTATCACCACTGCTTTTATTTCACAATTTTGTTGTTTCCAAAGTTTTGTATATTTTACTATTTTGAACTTTAGTTTTAGAGCTCAAATAAAAATAATACTTTGAAACTTGATTGTAAAAAGGTGGGCACTTAAATAGCTATTCAGAATCATCCCGTCAGTATTCTACAGGATTTTAGGCATTGATGGAAGACCTTATATCTAGTGTCCATGTAAACGAACAAATATTGGCATGCAAACAAACACTGGTAGGAAACAAATATTGGCATTCGAACAAAGACTGTTGATAGAGAGTTAAATATCTTTGTGCCTTTTGAGAATGCAATCCTTGTATTAAAAAGAACATGTTTTAGGAGACATGAAGAAAATCTGCAGGGTGTTTGATTGATTCCAAAACAACGGTATCAACTTTACAGTTTTAGGAGACAAAGAAAAGCTGCAGAGTGTATGATTGATTCCAAAATAATGGTGGTTCAACTTTACAGTTGGAAGACTCAACAAAATTAAATGTTGACTTCAGCATCTTTGACTTCTTAATCAATACACCTGATTAATACCAACAGATGAAACTGCAATATGACCTGCTGGTAGTGAGACTAGTGATCTTAATATCTACAGATGAATGCTGCATTGTTCAAATTATGTACTCCAATGGTGTGCAAGTTGTGAAAAGATAACACAGTTATAGATTGCAAAATTGTATAAAGTAACTGTAACATAGATCAATCCTAGATAACTAGAGCAGGTGGGAGATTCAGATAACTAATGCAAAAATTGAGAATAATGGAAGGCAAACCCACATCACAAATCAGCACTCAAGATCAACAAAAGGATCAAAGCACTCAGAGCTCTGCATTTTAAGCATCTCATCAGATAGGAAAATGGAATTTAATTACCGATTGCTCATATGCTTCTTCTTGTATTTTCATTATTAAACATAATGGAAACAGTCACATGTAAAGAGTTCAGTCATACATCTGATAGAAGATAGTCAAATGTAAGCCACTAGGCCATATGTTTGATATGCTGAGTGACAAGTCATGTGGAATATGCTAGGACTCAAGAAAGTCACAAGTCAAAGGTATCAGAAAAATCAATAAATAGATATCACGTGTTCAGGAGACTTAAGACAGTTTGTCTTGTATGTATTATACAGTGAGGTTGCCTCAAGAAAATCATTTCAACCTCCCATTGTTCATGGTTTATTATTCATGTTTACATCTGTAATAGTTATCTGCTTCTCCTAAGAAAGACTTATAGATGTATTCCTAGATATGACGTATGCATTAAACAAGATAACCAGCATTTGGTTTGGGCCAAAATTGCATAGTGCGCATGTCTACTATTTAACTTCATTTAGGTGTTTACAACTTTACATACCTTCAGGCCTCATGATCTATTAATAAGATAAACTCCTTTTGCACCAACTAACATCTCCAATGTCTTAGTGCTTGTAAAATGGCATAAAATTCAACATCATAAGTAGAATACTTCTTCCTTACCTCATTCAACTTCTCACTGTAAAATGCCATTGGCCTTCCTAGCTCAATACCACTCCAACTCCCACATGTGAGGCATCACAATCCACCACAAACACCTTGCTAAAATCTAGTATTGCTAAAATAGATGCTTCTGTCACCTTCTTCTTCAACAAATGGAAACTTTTTGTCGCTTCCCTTGTCCACACATTCTTTCCCCCTTGTGCAATCTGTTATTGGTGCAACAATACTGCTAAATTTCTTAATGAATTTTCTATAAAAGGTCACTAAGCCATGGAAACTTCTCACCTCTCATATGTTCCCTAGGGTAGGCCACTCAACAATTGCCTTTACCTTTTCTTCATCCATTCTTACTCCATCTTTTGTTATGACAAATCCCAAGAAAAACAAACTCTTCTACATAAACCTGACTTTAAATGTGCATAGAGCCTTTCCTTCCTTAATAGTTCTAATACCATTCACAAATACATTAAGTTCTCTTCTTTACTCTTACTGAATATCAAAATATCATCAAAATAGACTATCACAAACTTATCAATATAATCTCACCACACTCTATTCATCATTCTCATAAATTTGTTGGATGCATTGGCCAATCCAAATGCATCACCAACCACTCATATAAGCCATCCCTAGTCTCAAACTTAGTTTTCCATTCATCACCCTCTTGAATCCAAATCTGATAGGAGCCACTTCATCGGTCAATCTTAGTGATATATTTAGCTCCTACAAGCACATCCATCATGTCATCAAGGCAAGGTATAGGAAATCTGTTTTTGATGGTGATTTTGTTTATTGCCCTGCTATCCACACCAATCCTCCATCCTTCATCCTTTTCTGAATCAATGTAGGAGTTGCACAAAGACTCATATTCTCCCTTACTACACCCTTTCTCACCAACTCAGTTACTTGCCTATCCAATTTTGCATTTTCTTTTGGGCTCATCCTATGTGCTAATTCAATGGGTGGGCTGTCTTGGAATTAAATCAATGCAATGCTAAACGTCTCTCTTTGGTGGTAAACCATTCGGTAGTTCATTAGGTATAACATTAGCATATTCTTCTACCAATTTTGTTGCTTCTATTGGTGTTGACACAACTTTGGTATCTTCTTTGTTTACCACTAAGGCATAATAAAGCCCCATTATCTTCATCTCCTTGATAAATTCTTTTGTCGACAACATGTTCTCCATTTGTCATTATTCCTTAAAAGGTAGTACTAGTAGAAACACCTTTAAACCATCCTTCCAAAAAGTATGCGTATTTTCTCTCCATCATAAATTGCTTTATTGTCATATTGCCATAACCTCCATAGCAACACATGGCATGCATCCATTGGGATGACATCATACCAAATTTCATCTCTATAAGTCTTTCCTATTGAAAACTTGATTAAACACCTCTTATCAATAGTGACCCCATTTCCATTCTTAAACCAAGAAGCACAATAAGTATAAGGATGTTTTTCACATTGTAGACCTAATTTCTATACCATTTCATTAGAAACCATATTTTCACAACTTCCACCATCAACAATAAGATTACATACCTTTCTTCCTCAAATGCATCAGGTTCAAAAAAAATTTGTATGCAGCCACAAGTTATCTTCGTAAGGCTCTTTCCTTGGAGCTACTGTTGCAAAGACAGTTGTCGTTGCACCAAAAGATCAACCTGTTAATCCCCGATACAACCGCCAAAGCTAATGAATCCATGGGAGGCAGTTAAGCCATGTCATTAACTTGAGCGCTACGCTGCATAGCACAAGGAGACCAAGGGTGCACACCTTGCAACAGCCCCTCTCCCTCCCCCCCCCCCAACGCAAGCGAGGGGTTTGAACCCATGACCCAAGCTTTGATACCAATTGTTGCAAAGACGATTGTCATTGCACCAAAAGATCAACCTATTAATCCCTAATACAACTGCTAGAGTTAATGAATCTACGGGAGGTAGTTAAGCCATGTCACAAACCTGAGCGTTGCACTGCACAACACAAGGAGACCAAGGGCACACACCTTGCAACAACTATCACTGTCTTTGTCATCATAAGGCTCTTGCCTACGTCTACTACAACTTTTGCATCTTGATCTTTTGCCTCAACCTCATCCAAATTCACTCTTGGCTGATCTTTTGGCCTCATTTCTTGTGGATGATAGTGCGGGCACTCAAATGCTCTATTCCCTTCTCCACACATAGAGCAAACAAAAGGTCTATCAGCAACATTCTATCCTATATTGCCACCACCATAGCCCCTACCTCTTTGAAATCCGCTTTATGTATTTTGAAATCCTTGTCAAGGATTTTCCTCTTTCTCCACCTTAAAGGATGATACCATTATTGTGGAATTAAACCCACCTCATCCCCTAAAAGGAAATGATGACCCTCTCTTCACCCTAGACAATCTCTGAAAATTAAGTCTTTTGCTTCTCTTGTGCCTTTAATGCTAGTTGATTAGTTGGTAGGCATCTTCCATAATATGAATCCTTTGCATGCTTAACTCATCTTGGATAGGAAAATTTAAACCATTTACATACTTTGCAGCCATTTTTTCATTTCTTTCATCATGCTCCACTTGAATAGATAGCTTGTAAAATTCGTTTGTGTAGTCCTATACATTGAGCTCCTTTTGCCTTAGATTTTGAAATCATCTATGGATGGTTTGTCGATAATCCATGTTGACAAAATTTTGCCTCAACTTCTTCTCCAACTTACTCCAAGTCTTGATCTTTTCCTTACCTTTCTTTTGTCTTTCCTTTTACAAGTGATCCCACCATACCATTACATGAGCCTTCAATTTTGTGCATACAAATTTTACTTTCTTTTCCTCTATCATAGTTTTCCATTCAAAAACCTTTTGCATGCTATTCAACTATTCTACCAACTCCTCTAGTTTTAGACTAATAATCTGAAACATCGACCTTTATTCCATCATTCCTTCCTCGTTATGCCCTAATCATCCTCTCTTTAGTTGACTACATTTCAGCTTGCTCTTCCTCCTCTTGCTAAGTGGATGATAAATCATTATCTGAAACTTCTTCTCCCAACCCTCTTTCTCCATCTATGCCATCTGCACCTCTTTATCTTTGTGTCTGCCACACAATAATTCTAGTAAGCACTTTCACTTGCCTTTGTAACTGTTGCATATTCTTGTTCATCTATGCATAGCCTCCACATTCTCTTGCCATCTTTCTTAAACCTAGAATTTTCAATACCCATCAAAGCTGAACATACTCTAATACTAGATGATGTAACCCAAAGTGAAGAGACATGATACAAAACAAGATTTAATCAAAATATGCAACAAAAAAACATCATCAACAACATTGTACCACATAATATCCAATTCCTTCTCATTCCTCTACTCCCCAAATACAAAGAATCTTCAGTTTTAAAGTACAATTACCACTCCACTTTCTAGAATGTTCTTACTGCACCACTAAATACTAATAAATGGTCCCACAAAAGACAAATCAATGAAACACCTGAGGGTAACCGAAAAAGGTTAATTTAGAGAAAAATGCTATTTTTAGTAATTTTGCATTTAAGCACACATTGACCTAAAAATTATCCCATAACCTTTACACAAATAAATGAGACTTGAGAGTGACTTGCAACTCAAGATCACACTCCACTAAATTATTAAGTCTAATTTATTTTAAAATGAAAAAATATTAAATTGCAATTTTTGAGCCGTAGATGGTCAAATTTGGCCTCAAAAAATGTCAAAACATGTTGTAACTGGCTAGAGCTATCTAAGATCTTCAATCTGAAAAAAAAAAGTGCTCAAACGGCTTCCCAAATCAAAAGTTATGGTCTCCACAAGTTTTACCACCTGCATTATAACCTCATATGCAATGCATTCATACATGAGTGGGCATCTAGCATCTACCATAACATTGTGGGGTATCAGACTTCAGAAACAACATATTCAGACTAGAATTTCTAAGAAAGAAAACTTTGCTAATAGATTGCCTACCAATTGCAAGCTCTATATACATGAGCGAAGGACTGATATGTTTTAAACTTTAACCCTTGAGGATTGAATCCAACATTCACATTTGAAAAAAAAAAGTGAAAATTAAACATGATTTTCATCATTCAATAACCACCAATCACCTAGTACTGAATTGCATCCTAGTTTGGCAAGTCCAAAAGCTAGCCTATTTGTCAACATGAATTAATAATATTCATTAGATGCCACACCATCAGTTTAGTAAAGTGGTTTATTATCATTGTTCCATGAGGATGTGTCCCTCTTCAATTCTTGTCGTTTTTGACAAGGAGACTTCTAGGAACATCCTCCTGCTATGCTGCCACCATCACCAATAAATAGCAGACATCCCTGAGACACCTCCCTCAAAGAATAAGCATTTCTAGGGCGTCCCCCTTATTTGGAGACCTCAAGAAATAGCCAAGACATCCTTGGGACTCTCAAGGGACTTGTTGCATCCTTCAAATGCACCAAAAACACTCAGTTGTTCCCTACATCAAACAATTGAAAAAGAAAAAAAATATAAAACTGGACATTATTTTAAAATTTGGGCCACTAACCCTAATTCCAATAGTCTAATGGGTCCCACCCACACTGTAAACACTCAAAAAAAGTTAGAAGAAATGTGTAACCCTCATCATTTAGACCAGTCAAATCCTTTAGCTTCACTATTAATTCTCTAAAGTATGAAGATTTGATTAGAAATAGTGATGGCTTGGTGTTGGAGAAAACATCGTGATAAATACTTGAAATGGTGTACACCATGAAGGTCCATGTGGTCTTGAAGGCCAAACCCCCACGAGGGGTGCTGCCCATAGACCCTACTAAGGGTCTGCCCCTGGCCCTTGCCAACTGTTATCCCTCCACTGTCCACAAATCAAGGTCCTTAGTTCCCCCATTCCAAAACTCCATGGAACTATGTTTTTTATAAGTTTAAAATTTCCTTTCAAGTGCTGAAAAGAAAAAGCCATGAATAAGTACAAGTTAGACCCCATCTAGGACAGCCTAAAAATCTACTACATATTTAAAAATTAATTGTATTTCACATTGGCCATAGATGATAGAAGAATGCCACCTTTATGAGTTCTTAAGACACTACCTAGACCTGGGGTTGGATAAAGTAAATGCTAAATTTGTAGGAAGGATATCAGAACTTTGGTAAGTAACATGAAGCCTAACTGTGAAGTCAGCAAATTGATAGTGAGCTAGTATTTCACTATTACTGAAGTAAAAGAATATTGGCCATATTTAATGTACAAAATTCCATTTATTTAGTTTGCGAATAAATATTTGCTCACATCTAGCACCCTAATAGTTTTTATATAACAGAGATGTGTCTAGTCTGAGTTTGATAACCTTGTTGATTCCATGTGAGACAAATAATGTAATGTCCCCATTTTTAGCACTGCACTTTCCAGTGATTGATAGCCTATTCCTAGTGAGCTATAGGTTAGTCAGAGGCATAATTAGGGTTTCCGGCTACTTGATGGTCTCTTTTGAAGATTCAGGGGTTTGCATGTTGGAGTTTGGTTGTTTGGATTCTAGATTCCTTCTAGGTTTTCAGAGAGCTTCGCAGAGGTATGACATGCAACTGCGTCGGGCAACCTTTCCGGACTTACTATTTTTAGTAAGTTATGACGGCTACATCCTGGAGTTTGGGATTTTGGATTGCGGATTCTTCTGGGTTTTCAGAAAGCTTCGCAATGGTATCGCATGCACTTTGATCCAAGCAACTTTCTGAATTTACTGTTTTTAATAATTCTATTTTTGGCATCAGTTTAGCAGGCTTTCCTCTTCAGGCAGTTCAGTTGGTATTGTTGATTTTTGGCCTTTTGATGCATTTTTGGAGAGATAAGTTATTTTGATTTAAATAATGTTATATTTTCACATTAACCCCTTGGCCTAGCAGTGTAACTTGAAGTTGTTTTAAAAAGGGGGACTTCAAGGGTGAATGCCTCATCAGGAGGTAATTAAATATTTCTAAGGCCAAAATTATGAGAGAGCTTAAGGGGACGCCAACTTCAAGGAGTTTATTATTTATTAAAGTCAAAAATATTGCCTTATGAAAAGGGATGCCACTTTTGGAGGGAAATGGGGTCAAACACAAGTTTGAATATTGTTGGCTATTTTGGGCGCCCTTCTTGAAGTTTCTAGAAGATTCTCTCAAATCTATAAATATAGGCCTCAGCTCTTCAGTTCATCATCTATTGTTGCTTATTATACTATTATGCTGCTGAAATGCTTTCAGTGCTTGCTTCGAGGAATGCATACCTCCTAGCCCTTTCTCTTGGTTTCGTGCTTGAAAGATAGCACCTAGCTAAGTTTCCAGAGACTGCTTCTCATCTAGACTAGCAGACAAAGCATCAAGGTTGAAGATTTTAGACATTTGTGAGTTTTGCATTTGCTGATTAGGGTCTTGCTGAAATAGTTATTTATTCATATCTCATTGTATGATTTTTGTATTGTTCTGGGTATTGGATTGTTGAGTTTTGCAGCCTTGGGCGCCTCTCTATGCTAAGTTGCAGATTTTTTAGTGGTGTCTTGGATATTATCTTGTTGGTAGAACATTTCTTGAGGCTGTACCATTCTGTTTTTCCTAGAAAATGTTTAGAAAATAAAATTACAAGTTGTTAGAGTCATTTCTTGATTTGAATCTAGCCGCCATCTTCATAGTGTTCATTTGCATCAGATTTCATGTCATTTGGACAAGTCTAGAGAGAGTTATGAGTATTTTAGTGAGTTAAAGTGTTGCTGGTTTGTGCATTTTCAGTCTTGTTCAGTCATATCAGATTTGAAAGAGTTCATCTTTTGAGTGGGTTTGAGTCTAGGAGGTCTTGTTGAGCATTGGAGAGACCATATACAATATTGCAGCATTGATAGACTTCTTATTCTATGTTCTTGGCAAACATTTCTACTTCATTGTAAAGTTGAACAGTAGTACTGGCAGCTACTTCTTTCTTGCTAAGTTCTTTTCATTCTCACAGTTGCGGAAGAGACTGGCCCTAGCTCAGTCTTTATTGTATTGCATTGGATCCTCATCATCATATGATAGCGCCTTGCTCGCCTTGAGCTTGGAGTGCACATGCTTGATGATTGAGTTACTTTCAGCACTGCATTGTCATCAATAGAATCTCCACCATATGATAGCACCATTCCCACCTTGGGTTTGGAGTGCACATGCTTGGTGTTGAGTTTACTTTTCAGCATTGCATCATCTCTTTCAGTACCTCCGCTATATGGTAGCTCCTTGCCCACCTTGGGTTTGGAAGCACATTCTTGGCGTTGAGTTCTGCTCGACATTTACTTCTAGTATCGCATAACCTTACGGTGTTGTGTGCTTGAGCTGAATTGTTCATTAAAGAATTGGAAAATTGGTCCGGTTCACTTACAGGGTATCAGAGCCAAGATCTTGCCATCCTGTGGAAGAGACAGAGTCTGTTGACAAATGAGTGACAGAGAAATCAGCTTCTTCACCTAAGTTCAGTTTGGCTTTCAAAAGTTTTGAAGATGTTGCGTTTTCTGAGGTCCAGGAATTGTGAGAAGTCAAATTTGACTAAGGCCTTTGAAGAAGGAAAGGTTAGTTTGGCCGCAAGGGATTTCATTGAGTATGCCGAACAATACAAAAGACAATGTGAACATGAGGCTGCCATACTCCATGAAGAATATCATAACATGCCAGATGAGTATAGGAACAATGTTTCATTTGATTCCCATTTGAATTGTATGGCAATACTGAGACCTGGAAAGTTGGATATGGTCAACTACATCAAGAAAATGATTAAAAGTGAAGCAGAACAAGCCTTGGTTGAAGGATCAAGGAAGGAAGAAGCAAAAGTGCCTATTTGTGGTTTGCAGCCCACAAATAAGCAAGTTGAGGAAAAAAATCAGCCTTCTAGTATTGAATATGGTACAAGCAAACATCAGAATGATCGTGAGCTTGATGAAGATACCTTGGCAAATGAGGAGTTAAGGGTAGTGCCCCATAATACTTCCCTTGACTTGCATGTAATAGGAAGTGATGAAGATCAGCTCAGTGAAAAGAACATAACAACAGTCTTGAGTCCTAATAAGGATTCATCCAATGAAGGTCTTGAGACGAATGACTTCATAGAAGATGTTGGCAGAACAGTTGTGTGGGATGAGTTTGTTGAATAAGAGCAAGATGAAGGAAATATTAGTGGACTTGAAGACGAATCCAATGAGTTCATGCATGGTCATGTTGAAGATTTGATGATAAAATATTTTACTCTTGTTGTTGTCCCAACTTCCCAATAAGTTCCACATGAAGAAATCAGCGACATACTTTCTCATAATGGTTCCATAGAAGATAATGAAGGTGAAGTTTTCAAAATAACAAGCATTGAAGATTCCTCATTTCATTTCGGTGGCGACACTATTGGCCTTGGGTTTGATCAGCAAATCGAACCATTGGTAAGAAATGTTTTTGAAGATATCAGTTAAGTGATTCAGGAGCTGACTTATTCTCAAAGTCAACACTTCAAGTGGAGCATGAAAAGCATTTTCCTATTGTCCATCTCAGTCAACCCATTAGCATTTGGGATCTGGGTGTGTTGACGTCAAGTTATGACAAAGAACCTGTGTGGGATAAGTTTCCCTTTGATCCTGATGAAGAACAAAAATCAGATTGCATTGCAAACTATGAGGTGGCCATTGAAAGGGAAGTTGTCTTTGAAGAAGAAGATTGTTCAACAAAGTTCCATAATGATCTCTTTGAAGTGGTTGCAGCCACTAAAGAAGAGTATGTTGCTACAAAAACTTTCCGAACAACGGACAATTATGATCCATTGATCAAGTTGGATGCCGCCATAATGTTTGATCAAGGAGATGGTGATGAAGAAGAAGAGCTAGAAGACCATATGGTTCTTGAAGAGGAAAGAGTTAAAGAGGTTTACAAACACAAATCTGATTTTTCCATTCAAGAAGCTGATTGCAAACATAGAGTCGAAGAAATCATGGAGAATGATCATCTCCATGGCATTGAGCATTATCCGCATGTTGGTGGTAAAGTACAAGGATGTTGGAGCAGCATTGAGGGCAGCAAAGACAAGGGACAAGGTTCTGATTTTCAGTTGCAGCCTATCGACAGTTCACCATCTTCGCATTCTTATGAGTGGGAAAGACAATTCAAGGTGTCCATTGACAAGGAAGTGCAACTCTATCCATGTTTGATCACACACATAGCTTGGTTGAAGATCTCTACTGGAAAGTTCAATTTGATGAGAGACTGAAAGGGATTAAGGATGAAGTTACTCTCCCTAATTTGTAACATGTCAAAGACTCCTTGGAGACGTTGAAATCGGAGTACTTACACTTGATTAAAGTTCGTGATCACACCATTGAAGTTGCAAAGAAGACCATTGGTGTTTTCCAGGAAAAGGAGAGTTTGGTTGATGAGCTCACTCTAGAGCTTAAATCAACAATGGACAAGTTGAAAGAAACTCAGTTGGCTCTAACAGAGGTTGAAACCCAGTTTGCTGATTTCAAACTTTTAGGAGCAAGAGAATGAGCAAAGAGTTGAAGAAATCAAGCAAGTAATGGCAAGCTTGATAGTCTTGAGAGGAGTTTGATGTTGAAGGTTTCACAAGGAAATCGAGGTTGCAAGCAGATTTGGATCAGCAAGATGGAAGGAATAACTTTCAAGTTTTTGACAATCCTCTCTTTGAAGAGGGTGATGAGGGAAGTTATGATAATCCTCTCTATGAGATGGAGGATGAAACAAAGAATGAGACTTAGTATGGTTTTCAGTGCTTGGATGCTTTGATATCACTCCAAGATGATGTGCCACGTTTGTTGATTAGTAATGAATGCATAAGTGGGTTTGAGGATGAAGATTCCACATGGGAGGTATCTAAGCAAGGTAATTTCAACATCTATGACATCAAGGTGTTGATGAGACAAGTCTTGGTAGCTGCTGGTAACTTCATTACAACAGCAAAGAGTGAAGATTTCAGACCTACTACTCAGGAGGAATGGGAGAAAGGTGGACCAGAACTTGGTAGTTGCACTCTTGACAATCCATCCCTTGGGTGGAGTGATGTTTGGGATCATACTAGTTAGTTTTGGGAGCTGAATTTGAAGCCACTCTATGTTTCATACTCCAATGTTGTTGAAGCTTTCATGGTTAAGCTTCAAGGATTCACTAGGTGGGACACCAGTTTCATGAGAATGCACTTGGTTCTCACTAGCACTTGGGGATGCGTTGAGATTTTTTTCAGTGTGTTGAAAATCACTTTCAGTTGGGTATCCATGATTGGGATTCTCAATTTGGGTTGATGGAGTTTATGGCATGTGGAAAGAGGAATTTTTGGTGGGTTAGTGATTGTTGGTTGGAAATTTTGTATTCTCAGTGCATAAAATTGAGGAATTTCAACCACGCTGACGTGAGTTAAACTCTCCTAATTAAGGGAAGGCTCCCCCTTTAACTAAATAAAATTAAGGGTAGGACAGCAATCGTTCCTCTTGTTTCAGGAAAGATTACGTTCTTCTCTCTTCACAGAAAAGACATAGTAAATGTTACTAAAACTTGTTACAACAGCTACACGGTGAAATTAAGAGAAAGGAAATAAAGTTTCCTGAAAGCGCAAAGACTTCCGTTATTTCCTCCGGGACGGGAAAACAATTCGATAAGCACAAAGTCTTAAAGAATGAAATCCTATCAACCTTTTTTCAGAACGATTACTTTATGGAAATATACAAGATAAAACAGCTCAAAGACTGAAATTATAATGTATGCTTTCAACTATTCTAAATGAGAAATACTATGAGCGTAAAGACTTATAATTCTTCTCTATTTCTAACACTAACTAAGAATTCAATTCTCAGATTTACAGCACAAAGACTGCAGATTTTTAAATTGAATCTCTCTTCAGCAACTTTCAACAATCTTCAAGTAATCACAAAATGATATTGATCTAAAATGACATAAGAACATTTGAGATGCAAAACAAGAATTCAGCTCAAAGTCTGAAATTCCAGCTTTTTGATATCACTTGAAAGTTTACAATATTTCACTATAAAGCTCAAAGACTTTATGAGTATAAAATTCTGCAGAGTTTTCTTGCTTGCTAAAAAGATAAAAATTACAATAGACCCCTCAAGTATTTATAGGAGGAAGGTCTGGAGAAAAAGGTGGGAGGATCTCAACAAACTTGAGAAAATCTCTCAACCGATAACTAATTGCGATTGACTTATTCAAAATTACAATCCAAATTGTGATTTGTCTTGTAAGATTTTACATGTAATTACATTTTCGAAAATTGCAAGGAAAGGACACTTGCAATTGCAAAATTTGTTTTTACATATATATTGTCGAAAGTAAAATTACATAAAACAATCTAAAACTTAATTTATTTCATTCCTATCTTTGAAAGATAAGAATTTGCTGATGATGGTCTTCAACTCGTTCGGATCTGGACCCAAAGTGTTCTTGGCCACTGCAACTGTCTTCAAAATTATATCAAAGTATTTGATAGTTGCCAATCTATGCTCTTCATAAGAAGTTTGCATCTTTTCAAGGATTGTTTGATGATTGATAAGCTTTTGAATCGAATCCAAAGAAAACTGCTCTGATTCTATTTGTTGACGAAGATTGGCTGCCATATCTGAAGTAACTGAATCAACTTCAAGTAACTCATCTTCTTGATTCAAAACTGTACATGAGATCTTTTCAAAATTTGAAAGAATATCCTGCTGAACTTCGTCATTCATTTCTAAAGTAGCCTGGATATCTTTGATAAGATCTTGAATGACCAATGACCTATTTGTCATAAGTTCCTCAAATTCTATGTACTTTTCCCTATTTGGCAAAATCAAATTGCTGCATAGGATTAGTAAATCAACTTGATCTAACTCATGCCAGATTTTCAAATCTTTTTCAAGCGTTTCCAAACTTTGCTTGAAGGCTTCTAAAGTTTGATTCAGCTTTATCCTTGCTATCCTGACATTCTTGAAAACTTGCAACATCTTCTCAATCATTGGAATACTTTGCTCAATTAGCTGAGTTATCCATGAATCAATTGCCTTAGCCTTTTGCGCAATTCTTTCTAACTGTCTAACTGATTCATTTGGAGGAGCTGTAGATAGAGAATCAACTGCTTCTGATGATCCTGTAATCCTCTGAATGACTGCAACCAGCTGAGCATTGTCTTCTTTGAGCTTTTCCTTTTTAGCTAAGAGTTCGTTATAGCTTTGTGTCAGAATTGTCACTGAACTCTGAGCATCCTGCATCATATTAGCGTGAGTCTGCTTACCCAATTCCACCCTCGTGAACCTGTAGTCAGATACCTGCATCTCTTCATGCGGTTTATCAACTAAGGGCTCTGCAATCTCAGCATATTTCATCCTGTTGCTGTCAACAAAAACCTGTGAGACTGTTTTGGCTTTCTTTGCAATCACTGGTTTTTGTTTCTTCAATTTTCGGAAATCAAAAATATCAGGAGACACTGCCTGTTTCTTTCTCTTAGGAGCAATTGAATTTAGCCATGGAGGAAGATCCAAGGTTGTCACATCTGAAATGGCAACTGCGGTCTCAGTAGAAATAGCCTCAGTTTGAGATACAACAGAAATTCTTGAAGGTGCCTCAGTTTGTACAGCAACAATGTTTTGCTCAGAAGACAAATTGCAACTAGGATTGGCCATGAAACAATCAAAGTTCGTTACAGACGTATCAATTTCTGGAAGAGTTGTTTCTGACATAGCTGAAAAGATTGGATTGATATCAAAAATACTCTTGAAGTTACTAGGTAAGTTCATCATGGGAGCATTTGTTACAGATGAAGGCTGATTACAAGTCTCTTGTGTTGGAATAGAAGGAACAAAAACGGTAGAGAAAGAATCAACATCACTGTCGATAGGAGACAAAGGAGATATAGCTGATTCTGGTATTGGGGCCTCAATGTGAGGAGTTATCTCACTTAGGATAGTAGAGGTCTCATGAACCTCGTCTTCTTCTTGCTGATCTAATACCTGAATCTGCATTTCATTGACTTCCTTACCTTTTGATGTTTCTCTATCCAATGGTTGTTCAGGAGCTCTGCTTACTTTCAGCTTGATTCTGGTACTTGAAGAGGAAGCTCCTTCTTTAGATTGTTCTCTGATTTCTGATTTCAATCCTCTAGGACCAGCTGGGTCATCTTCAGCTCTAACTCTGATTTTGATGGTCTTGACACCTATGCTTTTGAGCCAAAAATTGGTGTTCGCCAAGACTGATTGGAATCTATCAAAGATAGAGACGGATTCCTTCTGAGACCATTGAATCGCAGGAATGGGAGCATTAGCAACTCCCTGTTCTTCGTACTCAGGATCCAAAATCTGCTTATCATCAATTACTCCCTCTGGAATTAAAGTTAGATTCAAATCAATGATTTGCTCCAAAGTGAGCCTGCAATAATCCATTTTGTATATATCCCTTTCTGTCCGAAGGTCTGCCCAAATGTCTTCGATGCGGTGAACATGAGTGAAGACTCTTTTTATTTTATCCTTCATCCTCCTGTAATCAAAATCCACTCTAGCTTGGAATCTTTTCAATGTTATCTCCTGAAGTTCAGTTTCCATTGCCTTGGCTCTTGAAGAGGTTGTCAAAGAATACCTGCCAATTACCAATGGATTATGTGAAGAAATACCAATTCCAGATTTGTGTTGTATAACTTGACGTGAATGAACTGACATCAATTGCCTTCCCAGCTCCATCAGAATGATCTTATCAGTTGGATATCTTGGGAGCATATAAGGTTGGTCTTCAAAGCAGCCAACTCTCATATAGGTGAATGTTGGAAATTGAAGGAACAAGCAGCCATATTGATTTACCTTATTCCAAGCTGCATCTGATACCCTGTTATTTACCAACTCTTTGTCAAACAAACACATAAAATAACCAAAGAAGGCATCTTGTACCCTTCTATAATGTGCTCGACTTGGAATAAAAGTCAGCTGATCATAATATTTCCATACGGGCACCAATGATCTGTCGCCTTCAGGAGATAAGCCTGGAAAATGTCTCAAGGAAGCTGCTATGTAGACCAAATATGAATTCATATAGAAGGTCAGAGTGGTAGGAACCTGTGCAAGCTGTTCGCACAAACAGTCACTGATTATTTCTCCCCAGAAAATTGGATGTTGTGCTTTTCTAATGACAACCATGAACTTATACATCCAGCTTTCAAACATGTTAGAAACTTTTAACCCTGCAATTCTGCTCAAAAGAGTGATCATGTCGTTAACTTCTTCTATAAAATCAGACCGATACAACTTGGGCATACGGGTCGCACAAGGTCGTGATTTTAGAAGCCATTTAGAGTTGATGTGTTTAATACAATCATTCTTCTTCTGCTCAAAATGTTTGTGAGCACTCTTCAATGAAATCTCTGAATAAGTGGTTGCATCAGGTACTCTGAAAACTCTATTGATTGTCTCAGCATCAAGTCTGATAACTACGTTGCCATCATCATCCTTAATTGTCCTGGATTGTCTATCAAAGCGTGCTGCACATGCAAGGACGAATTCTGGTTCAAGGGCAGCAACAGGAAAAGAAGCCACGAGATGGATATGACTTCTCAGCAACTTTTGCATATCAGAAGACGTAGATTTCTCAGCCCTTTCAAGAAATTCAGACATATCAACATGCCCTATTTCTGTATCTTTGATCTCATCGATGTTTGAAACAACGTGAGATGGAGAGATCTCATTCTGATATTTGTCGAACTTATACTTCATCTTTTTGCCTGCTGGAGAAGTTGGTTCATCCGTCATTGAACAAGAATCTGCAAGACTGCGGTGAAAACCCCATAAGGTCAGCACATCATCAGCATCAACGTGAATGGACATGGCGAATCTCAAACCCTAGAACAATGAAATGGATTTTGAAAGAAAAATGGAAGGTGAATGAAGATGAATTCGAAATGGATAAAGTGGTGGAATGGAAAACGGCATTTTGTCTCTTTGAAACAGCAAGATAAAGAGATCTCAAAACTTGGATTTGGAATTTCGTCCAAAAAGGTCAACTTACGTGCTTTTTAAGGCAATTCGGGTTTTTGAGTGACTTGAACAATTTCGGAATTTTTTGACACTTTAGCAATTTCTGCTTTTTGCAATTTCGGGATTTTTATGAGCTTTGACAATTTTCACAAAGGCAATCGGGATTTTTATGAAATTTAACAATTTTCAAACTTTGCAATTTTAAAAATTGTTATTTTAATTGCAAATCCCGGAATTGTATTTTTAGGCTAAAAACCCGAAATGAACACAAAGTAAAATTTTTTATTTTGTGAAAGATAATGATGGATATATGAAGTGGCGAATGAATGAAATGAAGGAAATGAGCATAGGTGACATGAAAAATGGATAAATGAAAAAGGAATGAATTGTTAATTGCTGGAAATGGTAGAATGAAAAACATGTTTTCATCATAAGGCAGATTTAAATGGAAATATGCATCATGTATAGTAGTGTAGAGACATGTGAAATGGAAGGCAAAATTTTAAATGAAATGGAGATGGCGTGCAAATGTAAATGAGGAAAAACGCATTTCTACATGAAGGCGAATGGAGGTAGTATGGAGATATGTGGTTTTACAAAAACACGTTTTAGTGTAAAGGCGGATTTTTCAGAAGAAAAACGCACTTTTGATAATAAACAGCAGCAAGATAAAACGCGTTTTTATGAAAGACATTAAAAATACCAATAAACATATAAAAATAACCATGATGAAAGCAAAAAATGGAAGGAAAAACGCATAAAAATAAAAAACGCGTTTTGAAACAGTCAGAAAAACGTAAAACGTGATATATAAAAGACAATAACATCGATAAATGACAGTAAAACATTGAAAGAAAGAGAAATAAGTGCGAATCATACCTGGAACAAGTTGTAATACGCGAAAATGCAGAAACAAAAACCCTAGACGCGTTGAAGAAGACAGAAAATGGCTATTTACTGGTTAAAATCCGATTTTGAAGCATCAAGGTCGACCAAATTTCCATGAAATGAGGAAATAAATGCAAAGAACAATTCAACCAGCTTGAATCTAGGAAAAATCGGACTTTTCAGAAGTTTTGACAATGAAAAATAACATCAAAATGATGAATCGGGTTTTTATGAGGTCTTTACATGTCTTTTTTTACAAAATCGGGTTTTTTATGAACTTTAGCAATTTCATTTTTGACCAATTCGCACTTTTCTAATAAAAAGACAACTTTCATTGTAACAAAATTGAAAAATTCGGACTTTTTATGTCATTTAAGCAAAATCGGGTTTTTTATGAACTTTAGCAATTTTGCTTTTTTGACAAAATAAAATGACTTTAACAAAAATCGGGTTTTTTAGATAACTTAAGCAATTTCGGGTTTTTCAGACACTTTGGCAATTTTGCTTTTGAGTCTAAATTTCCCTATTTGCTGAGTTGCTCAGAAAACCCGAAATTGGCCAAAAAGACATTAAAAACAAGTCAGAAATCGACGAAAACGGAAACGTAAAGGGGAAAAAGAGTAGCCCAAAGGTTAATCAACTTGAAACAGAGATTTTCCAGCCTTTGTACCTCGTAATGCGTGCCTTGGAGAAGAAAAATCTCAAGTTTTAAGAAAATTTTGATTGGTTACCTAAATTTTGAAACGAGTTAAAAATTTAGGATAACGCTGATCAAATCTCGCACCCTTATAGTTGTCCTTTTCACCACCAACCACTTGATGGCCTACTTGTTCATCAACAAAATGACTGGAGTGGAAAAAATTGAGTTTGATTGTAGAGGTGACAGGTTGTAGCTCGAGAGTGATCCTTCAGCTAAGGCAAAATCAAATGGAGACTCGAGTTTTGTCGATTGAGGCAAAGCCAGCCACCTTCCATGGGGAGTTACCTCATTTAGAGTTGGTTCACTGGCCAAAGAGGTGGTATTTTTCGCCTGGAGGTTGCTCTTAGTGTATTCGCCACTTTGGAGGTCTTATCCCACAACCTCGTTCATTCCCACACGTACTAGGGGCTCTCATTGGTGCTATTGTTTCTGTGTAGAGCCTTGAATCGATTGTACTAATTGGTTCCAGCCTCCTGATCAGTAGCAATTATTTGTTCCTCTTCACACCTTTTCACTTCAAATTCACCCAGAAGGTTTCAGATGTTAAATTTGATGGGGCTTAATTCTCGCTAAGTTGGTTCAAAGATAAAATAACTTTCACATGCTTTGGTTCACCATTCTGAGGCTCTTGGAGTGGGAATTGTAAGAGTTTTCAGAAATCTTCATGATTGCATCAGAATAATTCAGGGAAGGCATAGTAGATTCATGTGGAGTCATGAGTTTGAGTTTGATGAGCTCTTGCAAAGGATTGCTTTCCTCTTTGCAAGACGATTTAGAGAGGTCACATTTGCAGTCGTGGTTGTGTTACATACCTTGGGGAGATATGTTGAGGATTACAGTTTTGAGTTGAGTGGTCTATCTTTCTTGTTGCCTAGGATTGTGATAAACAGAGTCATTGTTGATATTGTTGACTTAGAGCATTTTGGACACAAGGTGTTGCATGATATTGATCTCAGTCCTTTAAGATTTTTTAGTTTGAGAATCATGGATGGTAACATCTTGGAGTTACAAAGGGGGTTAGTGCAGTGTTGGCATGATGGTTTCACTGTTGTGATTAGCGTAGGGCAGCATCGACATGGTGGGTCCTCCTTCAAACCAACATGGGACCCTGGGATCATACTTATTTTGGTATTGATCAATTCTAAATTCTCTGGAGTTGTGGTGGCATTGCTTGAGGACAAGCAATTTCGGGAAGGGCGGACTGTAATGTCCCCATTTTTAGCACTGCACTTTCCAGTGATTGATAGCCTATTCCCGGTGAGCTATAGGCTAGTCAGAGGCATAATTAGGGTTTCTGGCTACTTGATGGTCTCTTTTGAAGATTCAGGGGTTTGCATGTTGGAGTTTGGTTGTTTGGATTCTGGATTCCTTCTGGGTTTTCAGAGAGCTTCGCAAAGGTATGACATGCAACTGCGTTGGGCAACCTTTCCAGACTTACTATTTTTAGTAAGTTATGACGGCTACATATTGGAGTTTGGGATTTTGGATTTTGGATTCTTTCTAGGTTTTCAGAAAGCTTCACAATGGTATCGCATGCACTTTGATCCGAGCAACTTTTTGAATTTACTATTTTTAATAATTCTATTTTTGGCATATCAGTTCAGCAGGCTTTCCTCTTCAGGCAGTTCAATTGGTATTGTTGATTTTTGGCCTTTTGATGCATTTTTGAGAGATAAGTTATTTTGATTTAAATAATGTTATATTTTCACATTAACCCCTTGGCCTAGCAGTATAACTTGAAGTTGTTTTAAAAAGGGGGACTTCAAGGGTGAATGCCTCATCAGGAGGTAATTAAATATTTCTAAAGCCAAAATTATGAGATAGCTTAAGGGGACGCCAACTTCAAGGAGTTTATTATTTATTAAAGTCAAAAATATTGCCTTATGAAAAGGGACGCCACTTTTGGAGGGAAATGGGGTCAAACACAAGTTTGAATATTGCTGGTTATTTTGGGCGCCCTTCTTGAAGTTTCTAGAAGATTCTCTCAAATCTATAAATATAGGCCTCAGCTCTTCAGTTCATCATCTATTGCTGCTTATTATACTATTATGCTGCTGAAATGCTTTCAGTGCTTGCTTCGAGGAATGCATACCTCCTAGCCCTTTCTCTTGGTTTCGTGCTTGAAAGATAGCACCTAGCTAAGTTTCCAGAGACTGCTTCTCATCTAGACTAGCAGACAGAGCATCAAGGTTGAAGATTTTAGAGATTTGTGAGTTTTGCATTTGCTGATTAGGGTTTTGCTGAAATAGTTATTTATTCATATCTCATTATATGATTTTTGTATTGTTCTGGGTATTGGATTGTTGAGTTTTGTAGCCTTGGGCGCCCCTCTATGCTAAGTTGCAGATTTTTTAGTGGTGTCTTGGATTTTATCTTGTTGGTAGAACATTTCTTGAGGCCGTACCATTCTGTTTTGCCTGGCAAATGTTTAGAAAATAAAATTACAAGTTGTTAGAGTCATTTCTTGATTTGAATCTAGTCGCCATCTTCATAGTGTTCATTTGCATCAGATTTCATGTCATTTGGACAAGTCTAGAGAGAGTTATGAGTATTTTAGTGAGTTACAGTGTTGCTGGTTTGTGCATTTTCAGTCTTGTTCAGTCATATCAGATTTGAAAGAGTTCATCTTTTGAGTGGGTTTGAGTCTAG
>VDFB02358119.1:3535-32768 GCA_007258455.2 Sequoia sempervirens
TGATTTTTCCGTTTTGCAGTCTTTTTTTCCAGTCAAAGTTAGAACTTGTGTTTTTCACACCTGGGGGTATATCTTTTGCGTCTGAACTCCGTTTTTCACAAACAAATAGGCGTTGGAAAGGTGTTTCTGTGAAATTTCCAGATCTGTAATTTATTTTTCTAGAATCTATTCCCAGGTACATTTTATTCAACATTTTAGGTTTTCAACACATCCTCACAATTACTTGGACCTTTTGGCACCTGGAAATGGTTTGTTTGCTTGGGATGGATTTATTTGATTTGATTTATCAGTATTAAGGTCAGTTAGTCTTAGATGTTTTAATTTGAAGAGTTATCATGGGTTTTTCTACTCACCCTTTAGTTGTTATTCTGGAATGTGGTAATTATGAGTCAAAGCAAAAGGGTACACTTACACATTGTAGGTGGCTTAATATTTTGCCTTATTTGTATGATCTCATACCTAAACCAGCAACTTTAGAGGGAAAACTAGCTTGGGATATCATTAGAAATCACATAGTAGGAGTTATTTTGTCTAGTGTTGATTCTGACACTGTGTGGGCTATATCGGGCATTGATTGTCCTCACTCACTTTGGACACGTCTTTGGGAGATCTATGGAGACCCAGTCTTTCTCCATTCCTAGAGGATCCTGCTTCAGATTGTCTTGTACCCATTGGTTGGAGAGAGAACACACCCTTTGATCATGATACTTTAAAGGAACTTCAGTATTTAGACACCCTTACATATTCCGATGAATCAGAGGATTGTCTCACAGTTCCTACTCTTCAGACTGAGATTATACTTGTATCAGCATCTTCTCCTGTTGTTCTTGATCAGTTTGATATTGCCTCTTCTTTGGCTCCTATTGATTCAGCTAAGCAGGACATCATACATCTTTCAGACATGGCTACTTGGGATTCTTATCTTGCAGGCATTTCGTCTTTGTTTGTAGAGTCCTATATTGCAGATTTGGAGGATTACTTTGAGGATTTTCAGCTCCTCTTTGTTGATAGCCATATTCCAGCTGTTAGCCCACCATCATCTGTGCATTCAGAGGTTGCAGTTTTTGAGTCTTCAGTTCAGTTTGGATTTGACATCTTTTGTTTCAGTTCAGACAGAGAGATTCTTCAGCATCCTATTATGGCACACATCTTGAGACAGATTGATTCTTCTCTCTTCACAGGGTTTCTTCATCTTCGTCCTTTGGATCCATTTCTTCCCAAGGGGAGGAATATTATATGCCGCTTCAGGATCTCTTTCTGGATTCTACCTCAGGCATCCATATGTGCGACAGAGTTTCTTCATTGTGGGGGGGCCTTCTAGTCTCTTTCTTTTTCTCCTATGGAGACCATTGTACATGTACTTATATGATAGAAGCTGTCTATGGGGGGTCTTATGTTATCCACCTCCTATCCTTCTGTTATTAGTGCATTTATTTCTTTCATCTTTTTGGAGTAGAGTTTTTTCCCATGAGGTTTTCTCTATTCTCCACTTTACGAGATTTGGTTGTAATTGGGTACCTTGATCGGCCTTGTTGCTCGGACCCAAGTTTACTTTCTTTGCATTGTAGTTACCTTTGCTTTCTTGTACATGTTTGTAACTGCACTTTTGCTCATCTTAAGGGGGTGTTAGAGTAAAGGTTTTAATTTAATCATGTTGATTAAATTACCTTTATTCCTCTCTTAAGATTTCAATTTTATTTGTTTGACATTTAATAATTATATTAATTATTAAATGTCTACCTATTAGGGTTTCTTTAGGGTTGCACAATATCCTTTTATAAGGATTCATCATTGTAATTTATCTCTCTTAGATGAATACATTTTTCAGCTTTCGAGCACCCTTGCTTGTTTGTTCCATCTCTTCTTTCTGTGAGGTTATTTGCATGCGGTGATCTTGAGTCTGTGAAGTTGGCTTCTCAACTTCTACATATACAAATGATGTTTTATGCGAGGTGAGATGGATTTTATTATACAAATGATGTGTGTTGATATGTGATGTTCATATTGATTATGTATGGATGTAATGACAATGGGATGTAATGATCATGTAAATGATATATGATGTTTTGTAATGATGATATGATTATGTGATGCAAATGATTATGCTTAACTGAGTTTGTAATACTTTGAAACTTCTAGGGTCTTAAGCTTAAATGAGTGAATCTATCCAACTTCCAAGAGCTATGGGAAGGTTTTCATCAGTTGATTATTTGTAATTTAAGCTTCACAAAACTTGACATATTTCCCAACTCTCTTGGAAATCTGAAGAGACACACTCATTGAAGCTTAGTGGACCACTTTCTTAATGCAAATATATGAAATGATTTTGATTATGTAAATGAGATGTGATGCATTCCTTTTTATGTTTTCTGATGCAAATAGTATGATATGACATATGGATGGATGAATTATGTGATAATGTTTTCTAATTTATGCAAATGGCAATACAACCGATGTGTTTTTGGTAATGTCAAGTGTACTCAATCCATTAGTGTTAGAGATAACATCATTGTGAATTTGTGACTTCTTTGGAAATCCCATAGATATAGATGCAAACTAACATGGACATAATATAATTAATCATGTAGAACTACTATGCAGATGTTGTCATTTGTAACAACTGATCTATTATGATTTTTATCATCATTAAGCCTTTAAAATGTTAAAAGAGAGTACACACATTGATGGAATATTTAGACCATGATGTTTGATAGTGCAAGTTAACACAAGCATCTATGTATAATTAACTGAGTTGACTTGAGTATTTCTTGCATAAACAGACAAGAGTTAACCATTTTCCTATGCAAATTTAGAATATCATTAGTGATACTTCATAAAGAATGTCCCATGACAATTTGCACAGTAATAATGATAAACTTATAGACAACAGACAAATAAAAATCATACTCCTTCCTGGCTCCTCTAGTTCAATACATCATCGAGGTGATCCAAAGATATGATAATAAAAATCAAATTACAACAATTTTAACATTTATTTTAGCTGTGATAAACCCATGATTAAAAAGGAACATCATCCATTTGAAGTTTCTTTTCGATTTGGATGGTTGATGTGCTTTTGATGGTGATTGATGTTCAATGTTGAGTTGGACTATGATCATGTTTTATTATGTTTATCCTATTGTTTTTGTCTGTTGGTTCAAGATCAAAGTTTATTGCCCCCAGTGAGTTCAGGATTTTTCCCCTAATCTAGGTTGAGATTTTTCCCCTAATCTAGGGTGAGACACAATCATGATTCCAGGATATGTACATGAAGCATTCCGATGATAGGAAGATTGATTGTGAAATCAAATGGAAAAAAGAAATGGTCAACATGCTCAAATAGATGGAAAATCTAACCTATCACAAATAGCACATGTTCTAGGTTTTTGCTACTCGTTTTTATTGCACTCAAATTTTATGATTTTATGATTTTTTTTAATTTTTTTTCACTTTTTTTGTATTTTTCTCTTTTCTTGATTTTTTTGAGTTTTTGATTTTTTGATTTTTGTTGTTGTTACCAGGACACCTGTTTGTTAGGTTTTTATCAAGGCAACCATTTTTTTAGGACATTTTCTATTGTTTTTTATTTTTTTCTAGACTTTTTTTGATGCACTAAATGATTCAGGTGTAGAATTTCTTAGAGATGCAAGCCGTTGATGGGTTCATCAAATAAATCCCCTTCTAGTGTGGACAAATGATATGCTCTTGATCTAAATATTGACAAAATGACAAAGGGACCTAGCCAGTTTGGTTCAAATTTCCCCTTCTCTCGATCTTGTTGATTATAGGGATTTTCTTTCAGGACTAAGTCACCAACTTGAAATGTTCTAGGCTTTACTCTATGATTGTAAATTTTGGATATCCTCTATTGATAGGCTTTCATGTGTTCCATTAAATGCTGACAATGCTCATCCAAGAGTTCCAATTCCTGCAACCTAAACACTCTGTAATCCTCATCTAAAATGATCCCTTCTAGTGACACCCACCCAGTGATGGAAATTCAACCTCAATACCGGTAGAATGGTGTTTGATCCATAAACTAGAAGGGTGTAGTCTTTGGTTCTATATATGCCCATAGAGTAGAGTTTAGTTGAACATACCAATCATGTCCATCATTGTTGATGATTTTCTTGAAAAATTTTATGATAGTTTTGTTTGAAGGCCTCTGTTGGACATTTCCTTAAAGATATCACGGTTTAGAAAATTGATGTTGGATGTGAAGCATCTCACAAAAGTTCTTCAATGTCTGATTGTTAAAATGTTTGTAGATTTGTCAGTGATAATGGATTGAGGGATGTCATACCTATAGATGATGTAGTTTAGGATGAATGATGAGATTTGTTTTCCTGTGATGGTGGTTAGAGGGACAACTTTGATCCACTTCATGAAATACTCAGTGGCTATGATAATGAACTTGTGTCCATTTGATGAAGATGGATGAATTTTCCCCATGAGGTCCAATCCCCACTGACAAAAGGGCCATGTTGATGCAAAAGGTTGAAGTTCCTGCACTGGTGTGTGGATGAGATTTCCATGAATTTGACACTTTTGGAATTTCTTGACAAACTAAAAAGAATCCCTCTCCATAGTCAGCCAGTAATATCCTAGACGAAGGAATTTCTTAGCTAATGTTAAACCACTCGAATGAGTTCAAAAAACACCTTCATGTACTTCTCGTAAAGACATTTTAGGCTCGTCACATTCTAGACATTGGAGGAGAGTTCCATCAAGACCTCGTCGATAAAGGACATCCGCAATAAGGGTGTGTCATGCGGCTTGACGAATGAAGTTTCATTTTTTTATTGCAGGATAGGTCGGGAGGGAGGATATTATATTTTAGGTAAGTATATATTTTCAAGTAGATGGGTAAACCCACAATAGTGGGTTAAAATTTTTAGACGAAGAAAAATTAGAAATTCTCATAAAAAATTTAAAATGGTTTACCCCTTCTAATGAAGGGGGTTGAATGAACCACCCCCCTTCTAATGAACCCCCCCTTCTAATGAACCCTCCCCCCTTCTAATGAACCACCCTCCCTTCTAATGAACCCTCTTTTGCACCATATAAGGGGGGTTTGAATGAACCCCCTTTTTTCACCTTCCCCTCCACCATTTCAAAATTTATGCATTTTTTTGACTATCGAAACTTTGGAAGGAGGTGCAAATGGAGTCAAATTGATAAACCAAGTTGGATGATTGTAGTGATCAAAATGTGCTTTCCAACAACTATAAATTTAATATATTTTGTTTTTATTTTATATTTTATTTTTTAGTTTTACTGTACATAGGTTTTTCACTGAACCTCAAGTTCGATGAAAAATCATTGTGGAAAAATAGTAAATTTGAGGAAAAAAATTGAAAATATATATCCTCTAGGTATTGATGTCCTCGTTCTAACAAAAAAAATAAAATTGAATTTCAATACATACCAAAAAAGTTATGCGTGCCGAAGTGCACCTATGTCTAAATTATAAATGTTTTGACTTCAAAACTTAATTAAAAAGAAAAATATTCAACAAAACGTTATGAAACAAAATGAAACCAATAGATACCAAGTGTTAGCAACCTAAATTAAAAAGAATCAAAATTTTATCCTTTGTAGAAAAAAATTTATGCGTGTCGAAGTACACATCACTTTTAAAAAATGTTGTTTACTATTAAAAACTAGTTATCAAAGGAGACGCAAAAAAAAAACAATTTAATTCCAATTTTAAAAATAATATATATTTAAAATCTACAGACAAAATCTCACAAATCACTAGTTTATATCATTTTCAAATTCCTAATAGTTTACCTACTATAAAGTCAGAAAGTGAAGTTTTCTCTAAAATGTTGATTTCAATGTCAAGTTTGGCCAAAAAGTGTAACCCATTATTGTGGGATGACCCAAATGGAAGTGTTAGCCTCAGATAAATGGTAAATGACCTAGGATTCAGGGGTGTCATAGGATCGGTTGAACATTTGTTCCACCATGAACTCATAACAGGCTCGTTTCACATGAGTCTGTAAGAGAGAAGAAATGGTCGTCATGGCATCAACAAATTTTTTATCTCTTCAAGGAATCTTCTCAAATCTTATTTCCAAAAAGTAATTTTTGAAGTCATGAACCATTCTTTTATAAGGCATCAACTTGTAATCCTTTGTTTGATAGTCATTGTTTACCTGATTAATGACTAGTTGTCAATCCCCATAGACATGCAACTCTGTGATCTTCCACTCAATTGTAACTTTGATTATAATGATTAATGCTTCGTATTCAGTTGTTTTTGGTGCAAGGAAACATCAATTTGTAGGATTTTGGAATGGTATGTCCTTGTGGCGAGATGAACAAGATTCTTACTCTTGATCCATGTTGTGTATAAGAACCATCAAAGTACAAGACCCATTGTTGTGTTTATACCGTTAGGACATCATCATCTAGAAACTTAATGTTCATTGGATGATTGTATTGCAAAGGTGCTTTAGCTAACTAGTCTATGATTGCTTGTCCCTTGATTTCCTTCCTATCAACATATTGGATGTTAAATTCACTTAGCATCATGACCCACTTATCTAGCCTTCTAGTTAGATTAGCTTTGATGATAAGGTATTTCAGTGGATCTATCTTGGCTATTAATTTGATGGTATGAGTGAGCTCATGTAGTGTCATAATTGTTGGGTAGCGAACATTACTACCAAACAATCTTTTTCAATGAAGGTGTAATTGATCTCATAGCCATTTAAGGTTCTACTAATATAATAAATTTCCTTTCTTTCTTTTTTTCCTATTGAATCCTCTTGTGCTAACAAAGATCCCAATGATAACTTAGTAGTCACTATGTACAATAAAAGTGGTTTTCCTTATGCTAGTGCTATTAATACAAGTAGACTCATCAAATATTTTTTTAACTGGTTGAAGGCCTCTTCACATTTCTCATCCCATCAGAAAGATGCATTCTTATGTAACAAGTGAGTGAAAGGACAGGTCTTGTTTGCCAGTTCTAAGATAAATCTTTGAGCTGATTGGAAGCTTCCTTGTAGAGATCATAACTGACTGATGTTCTTGGGAGGCAACATCTCCATGATGGGTTTAACCTTTATAAGATCTACCTCAATGCCATTTTCTAAAACTATATATCCCAAGAGTTTTGTTGAAGTCACCCCAAACACACATTTCTTCAGGTTCAATCATACATTAAACTTTTCCAATCTAGTAAAGATTTTATCTAGAATCTCTAGGTGTCCTTTGGTGTATGATTTGGCTAACATATAATCCACATAGTCTTCCATTAAGATGTGTATCATATCATGAAATATTATCATCATAACATGCTAATAAGTTACTCCTACATTCTTCAACCCGAATGGCATGACATTCCAACAAAAGGTTCCCCATGGACATGTGAAGGTTGTCTTATCTTGATCCTCAGGTGAAATTTTGATTTGATTATAGCTGGAAAAGCCATCCATAAGTGACAACATAACATGCCCTATTGTTAGGTCCACAATGATGTCAATGTTGGGTAGGAGAAAGTAATATTTTGGGAAAGCCTTGTTGAGATCCTTGAAATCTGTGAACATCCTAATGCTCTTGTCTAGTTTAGAAATAGGCACAATGTTTGATATCCATTAAACACATTCAATTGGTCTAATGAACCCAAAATCCAATAACTTCTTCAATATTTCCTTTACCAATATGGCAATATACGGTTGCATTTTCTTTAACTTTTTGTTAACCGGTTTTACCCTTGTTGGTAGTGATAAGTGGTACATGATGAGTTCAAGATCAATCCCTAGCATGTCAACATATGACCAAGAAAAATTGACTTGTCTTTTTATGAAGAATTTGATGAAGTTTGGTTTTTCTTGATCTTTCGAGGATTCTACTAGACGGACAGTTTTTACTATTTCTTCATTACTGATATTGATAGACTAAGTGGGTTAAACCAATACTTTAGATCGTTCCTAAAAGTGTTTAGGGAGCATGTCAAATCTTCCATCCTTCAGTGCCTCAGAGAGGTTTTCACCATTGGATACACTCTTTATTTTTACTTTTTCTAGATTTGATACTGTCATTGAATTCTTTTCACCATGGGATCTTTTCCCTATATTATTCATTTTGCAGCTACAAAATTTGACACTCTCTTGTTTGGAAGCTTCGTTATGATGTTCAATGGTGGAATCTATTTTAGGATTGGTGGAACAAAGGAAGTTGATAATGGCCTCATCATTTGAAAAGATAGGGATATCAAACGGTTCGGTTTGATCCCAATCTATGATTTTGGGATGTACTAGGGGTAAGGGATCATTAGATTGGCTAAGGTCAAATGCAGTAAGGTTCCCGATGGTAATGTCTTTAGATTTTCCAATAGTGAAGTCAATTTCTATAAGGTAACTATCCTCTAAATTATCAATTTCACTGTGGGTCTAATTATCTATTTTGGAGTCATCAATATGTTGTGATCCTATTTCAAGTGGTTTGTAACTTGAACTTTGACCCTCCTCAGGTATGGGTGTATAATTTTTTACCACATCAATGTCCTTGTCATGACAAGACTCTTTGGATAGAGAATCCCACTCATATTCATTTGAATCAGTTTCATGATCATCACTAGCTTGTAGTTGTAGGATTCTCTTAACAACTTGTTGTTTGGTTTCTTCTCTATACCCCAATCCTATTTTATCCTTGGCTTGCATTGTGATAGGTTGTATCTATTCTATGATGCCTTATTTCCTTTTATTGATAGGACCTTTTCCCTTGTATCCCATCTTTTCTAGGATTGTCTTTCCTTTTCCATACTACTCTATTTGTACACTTGGGGTGGATGCTTGTGATGATTCTTCATCTTTGTATAACCATTTTAAAACCTCCTTTTCATTTGACTCATCCACTAATGTGCTTCCTCTTGTAAAGGTGCCATCAAAGAGTGTGGTGGGTTGTTATAATTGTTGTCTTGATGTTGATGGCTGCCCATATGATTTAGAAAAAGATGAGAGTTGTGATAAACATAAGGATTGCTCAAATGAGTATTCCCCCATGCCTTTGTCTTTCAATTAGATCTTGGCCACTTGTTTCTATAAGGACTCAAGTTGAATTTCCTAATCTTGTGGAGTAGAATTATTGATACCTTTTTCTTTTGATTGATCCTTTATCTCGAGCTAGTTTTATTGATAATTTGATGTACTTTCTTTACTTGATGGAGTCGAATCAACGATACCCTCATCCTTTGATTGGTCCTTTTTCTCAACCCACTTTGACAAGGTGTTTAGTTGTTTTCCATCACTTGATGAACCCTGAGTTGGAGCTTCCCTATTGTGTGGTATGAAAGCATCTTGGGTTGTCTTGAGGGTGTTACAATATTGGGGGTTGTTTGAATCAGCTGCAATAGTGATTTCCTACCCCTAGAAAGGGAACTTCAACCACTAGTGATATGTGGATGGCACTGCTTGCATGCCATGAATCCAAGGTCTTCCCAAGATTATGTTGTATGTCAAATATTTGTCTAACACTTGGCATACTATATCTCTAACAACTATTCCCACTTGAATAGGTAGCACTATCAACCCTTGTGAAGATCTCTCCTTGTCATCATATGATTTTAGTATGAATTTCCTTATAGGATCAACAACATTTTTTGAATAGCCTAGCGCATAGACAAGTTTCAAAGTATAAATATTTAGGCTAGCTCCTCCATATTCTATTAGAACAAGTTTAACGTGGTGTTTATGGATTAAGACCTCAATGTGGAGGGAAAAATTATGCAGATGAGTGATAGATACATCATCCTATTCAGAAAATGATAAGTAGTGTGGTGTAGTCAAATGTCCCACGATAGTATGAAATTGGCAAACCTCTAGATTGTTTGGTGCCATGGTGGCGACTAGAGCTTGTTCTAAGATTTCCTTGTGAGTGGGTGAAATCTTGAGAAGTTATAATATGGAGATTTGGGTGGGTATTTTATACAACTGATCAACTATGTTATATTGGGTTGCAGGGATAATAGTAGTTGCTTTGTATGTGGAAGGGGTAACTCCTTTAAATGTTACCTTGGCTTGTCCTCATGTGCTTGCACTGATCAGTCAATTGTATTGTTTCTCTTTGATTTTGATAACATTGATTTTGTGTGAGGTAGTGTTGACATCATGGTGATAATTTGCAATTGCAACAATGTTTTTTTCATGTTCAATGGTGTTGTATTTTGTAGGATTATTAGTTGCAACAAGATCTATTTTTTCATGGGTTTGATCATCAACCACCTTGATATGTAGAATAGTGGTGTCATAAACATAGTTTACGTTTTTGTCTTTTGTGTTTGATGATAAGGACTCACCTTTGTCATAGTTTGGTAGAGGGTTCTTGAACACTCCATGATCATTGTTTGTTTGGGGTCCTTCTACCAATATCATCTTGTTTTCAATCAAGTCTTGTATCAAGTACTTCAATTGCATGCAATTTTTGGTTTTATGTCCTTTATTGCAATGAAAGTCATAGAAATGAGCATCATTCCACCATGGAGGCTTAACTTGTGGTTCCCAATTTCTTTCCTTTGGTAATGTTATGACTTTAGCTTCAAGAGGTTCCTTTAATGTTGATTCTGATGATTGTCCAAAGGGGTGAATCTCCTTTGATTTGAGGATGTTCGATATGATGGTGTTCTAGATTCAACATTATCTTTATTGTTGCTTTGGCTAACATTTTGGTTACAGTTTTTTTGGTTGTTGGGTGTGTTGTTTTTTTGATTAGTTTTGTTGGTAGCTATGGTTAAGTTGAATATAGGTTTTTCATTTTGGTTTTCAATTGCACCATTGTTGTTTCCCACATTCTTGTTTCATTGCAAAAACTTTGTTTTGTCACCATTGTTGTAATTGTTGGAGGAGTTTGATGAATTTTTTCATTGTAAATTTTGATGACTCCTCTCTTGACTAAAGCCTCTTCAATTTTAATTCCATTTTCAATCAATTTTTTGAAGGTAGGTGGACATTGTAACTCCAATCTATAACTCATCTTGTCATTGAGGTTGTCAATAAAGATTTCTATCTTTTCATTTTCAGGTACATGACAAGAATATCATGCAAATAGCCTTCTCCATTTTTGCAAGAATACAAGGAACTATTCACCCTTCTTTTGTTTCAAGTTACAAAGATCTTTCATGGTGATGTCATGTTGAATGTTATAAGAATATTGGGTGATGAACTTGTTGACCAATTCTTCAAAGGTGTTAATTGGTGGAGTGAGTTTGGAGAACCATTCAAGACATTGTCCACCTAGTCTTTATAGAAATAGTCTCATTAAGTGTGTTTCCTGGGTATGTGCAAGATCATGATGGGCCAAAAAATGGCGATATGATGGGTATGTGCAGGGTTTGTGGCTAACAACTTTTTTTTACCTAAAATTAATGAAACAAAAATGGTTTTAAAGGAGATTCTCATCTTTCCACCAATATAAATTATGTTTTACTTTGAATTTAATAAATAATTATTATTCATTTTCTATTTGAATTCTGACTAAAGTCCTGATTGATAGGCTGATTGAAAAAAATCTATAGCTTTCAAATGGTATCACATTTTTTGAATCTGCAAAACATTCTATGCTTTTTCATACTATAGGATTAAAAAAATGAATTTAATGAAGTTTTGACCAAGTTAAGTGGTGGGACATCACAGTTTTTATATTTTTAAAATTTGTAATAAAAATTCATAATTAACTATTTACTTGGAAAAAATTATAAAAAATATGCATCACATTGGGACATGAGTCCTCTACTTATATCTAAAATATTATAAAAAATATTATCATTTTTATTGTGGTTAGGGTGGTGGGACAAACACCTACTTATTATTTTTCCACAAATTTAAGTGTGCTTTGCATTGAAATTTGAAATTTTTCACCAAGAAATCACAATACTTTTGTCTCACTTTTATCCTAAGATGGACATTTACATCAATATTTTAACTAAATCTTCATCTTTTGAGACTTATAGCAACTAAACCATTAAGAATTTGATATGATGTGAACTAGTGATTTGTGGAAATTTTTGTGTAGATTCTAAATATATTATTTAAAAAAAAAAATGAATTAAATCATGAATATTTCAACATCTCCTTTAATAACTAGTTTTAAATAGAAAAAAAATATTTTCAGAAAGTAACGTTTGTGTCATCCAACATAACTTTTTTTCTATAAAGGATAAAATTTTAATTTCTATAATATAGATTCTCAACATTAATATCTAGGGAATGGATATTTTTTCATATTTTTTTGTTACATATATATTTTTTAATTAAATTTTGAAGTCACTGTAATTATAATTTGGACATGCGTGTGTGTCGTACAACCTAACCTTTTGTGTATATATCAAAATCCAATTTTTATTTTCTTAGTGAAACAAGAATATCAATACCTAGGGAAAGGAAACATTTTGAATTTTTTTATAATGGTTTACTATTTTTCCACCTCTATAGAAGGAAGAAGTTGTTGTTAGGATAAAAACCTATGTTTAGTAAAAATTGAAAATTAAATACAAGATAAAATGAGAAAACATCAAAATTATACTTGTTGGAAAGCTCACTTAGAGGGATACAATCTTGCAAAAGATAATTTCTAAATGATGTTATTTAATCCCTCAAAAAGTAAAATAAATGTTTTTTTTACCAACATTTTGATAGATGTGAAGGAGACTCCATTGTGGGTATGATTTAATACTAGAGGGGTTCTATCCAAGGGGGTTTTTTCTAAGGGGGTTTTATCTATCCCTCTTCTATTCAAACCATTTAGATGGAACCTCTCAAGGCTAAAATCATTAGTTTTTCTAAAAAAAGTGATTTTAGGAAAAAATCAGCATGTCCCAAAAGTGAGACACACTATTGTGGCAGCACCCCCAAATAGATTATTTTTTAAAATAAACCTAGTAGTTTAGAAACTAGATTAAATTTGCTATATATTCTATTCTTACGTATTTTTAAAATAATATAGATAACTTATTCAATTTTTTACGCCACGTTTCCTAACTCTGATTTTTCTGAATTTTTCTCCACTTAAGGGACTATTTTTTCCATGATGATGCTACACATACCATCCTCATATGCACATTAAATAATCATGGTTCTAAATTACCTCACATGGTGATGTAGATAGGGTGGAGAATTCACAATTAGACCCAAAATGAATCAAACTTCAACAAGATTCAACTTGTCAAAACAATCCTTTATACAAGCCAACACGGTAGCTTCAAAGTCACAAAAATCAACAAAAGAGCATATATTTTAGAGAAGGCTATAAAAATACCAAAACAACATCAACAAAGCATCCACTCAAGATCAAATATAATTCCCCAATCATTCATACAAGGTTATTTTGCAACATTGTAGAGTTTCATTAAGTGAACCTGCTCAAAAGACTACAAAATTAGCCCTCTTTTCCAAACAAAGGACCCTTAGGACTTTTTTTCACAAAACCTCCTTGGAAAGAGTTTTATTATCATACCTAACCTCATATTTCATGGTATTTACTCAAATTAGAGGCCTCTAGACCGTTGTACAACCAAACCCTCCTTTTCCTTACATAAACTAGGGTTTTTCAAGAATCACAATACAGAGCCCTTCTAGACAAAACCAAAGCATTAAAAACTTTTTTTTGGGTCTGCGTAAACCTTCTAAACCTTCATTGAGTCCATTATATTCATGGAACATCAAAACTTTACACGAGGCCATCACTTTCATAGGGAAATAAACACTTCCAGTCATGGCTTGCCCTCTTTGTACAAAGATTTGCTTTTATTCTCCTACCAAAACATGTAAAACCCTATACTAACATTTATCTATGCCTCCACACTGAGAAAAAACATAAAAATTAGGTGGGAGGCTTAAAACATGATTACAAACTCAAATAATTCCCTTGCTCCCTGTCACAGGCTGTCCTAGAAAAATGGGAAGTACTCTTCACCCAAGAAAGATTAAGACCTCTAAATAGATGAAAATGAAAGGTGTTTGAGATGTATACATAATCCACAAGAATTTAGAGCATCCAATAGCTATACAGGTCCATACAAAGATGATAAATTTTAGGAAATAGTGAAAAATCAAGAAATAACAAAACAAAATGTTGCTTTCTTTATTCAAACTTCAATGAAAATCTTATCAAATCTTATTTGAGCCTTCTCAAGGCATTAAGTACACTTTGGAGTAAAAAATAAATGCCTAAATTCCTCAACTATCCAAAAATTGTTAACTAATCCTTAATACCCATAATCTACTCTTTAACGTTGCACTTGACACATTAACACATAAGTGTGTGATTTGTTTTTTTTTATACGTATGCCTAAATGACCCCTAAAATAACTCCAATGGATTTGAGATAACCCCATTACAATCATGAATATTTCACCCTTACATACAATCTTACATATTTTCCTTTTAGGCTTAAAAGATCCAAATTTTGACATAACTATTGTAAGAGTGTACTTGTGCACATTTGACAAGCTTAGCCCATAGATTCACTCAATACATAAAATATTGGTCTATTAGACCTTATTTGGAGAAAAATAAACTCAAAGACACTAACATAACCCACCATTCATTCAAATAATCAAAATTTGAGTTTGTGGTGTAGGTGCTCCTGCACCACATGGTCTATTGGATTGGTTTTTCCATTGTATTTGTCATACTTTGGGAATTCACAATGTTTAGGAAAGGGATTCATGTGGATACTTTTATGAAATTGATATGGAAAAATTTCTTGGATCAGATATCATTTTGAGGTTCCGCTTTGCCTATCAAGATCTTATTGTTGAAGGTTCTTAATTTGGTGAGTTAGATCAACCACTTGTTCAGTTTATTTTTTAGGTTGTTTTGGAGGTGATTTCAATTGATTCACATCAAATTTTTTAGGCAATTTGACACATTTTTTAGCTAGCATAAGGAGGTACTTTTCCCCATGTTTTTCAAAAATCTTTTCTAAGCATTTGTGGAAGTTGGGATCTTATAAAGCATGTTCGATATCTTCCTCGGTTATTTCTTCCCCTTCATTGTCATGGATTCCATGGAAAGGATTCTCTTCAAATTCTGCCATGGTGTTTTGCATCTCACTATTTTGAGTTTCGATGTTTTGAGTTTCAATGGTTGGAGTTTCAATGTTTGGATTTGCAATTTTTTGAGTTCCAAGTACCTTTTCCTTAAGTTTTTGTTTTTGCAATCTTGTTTGAATGGGCATACAAGTGTTATGCTATGACTAAACTTTGATCTAAGTTTGGAAGAGTACTAAGGATTACAACTAAGTCAAATAGAATGATAAATTCTAATGAGGATAAGTTTTATTTGATTATATAGCTTTATTTCATGATGAAAGGATGATAAATCCCGATGATGAAACTAGGCTTAATGATCAAAGGTGTGAAAATTTTAATGGTTTTGGAATTTTGAAATGTTAGATCTTGGTATAAGTTGGAGAATTCCACTTGTAGAGGTCAATTTTAACAAGTTTAGATTCTATGGTACCTAAGGAATTATTATGGACTTGAAGAAGATTCTAAAATTTGGTTCAAACTATGAAATAGGGGACAAGTTTAACTCTCAGGTTTTTCATTTAATGGATGTGCTAAAACAGAGCCCATATGCACTAAAATATCGACAAATATGCTAAAACAGAGGATGGATGTGCCAGAAAAGTGTATAGATGCACTATAAGATTGTCTGAATGTGCTAGAATAGAGGGTTGATCCACTAGAAAAATGCACAAATGTGCTATAACAAAGGGTAAATGCATTGGAAAAATGCACAAATGTGCTACAAGACTGATTGGATGTGCCAGAATAGAGGATGAATGCACTAGAAAATTGCATAGATGTGCTATAACAATAGTTGGATGCACTATAGGATTGCACAAATGTGCTAGAAAATGCAGCGGATGTGTTGAACTGGGAAAATGATGCAGTTCCTTGCAAGTTTGTGTTTGATTTTTTTATTTTCCAAGTTGTTACAAAGGATGTTTTTCTTAATCAAGGTTTTTACTTCCAACGTATGATTTTTTGTTTGAAATTTGTTTTAAAACACATTGGTAAAGACAAATCAAGCATGTACAACTTAAGGCTATGTAGGACAATATTTATTGGATTCCCACTTGGATTTTACTCTAGATGCACTTACTTATAGTGGATGATTAGATGCTTGACCCCATTGGCTCCCCTCCATCATACTTACTTCTATGGGGAAGCCAAGCATCAATACCCATGAATCTCCCATGGCATATTTCTCATCTCTACTAAAAGCTGCAAGAATGTGGGATGGCTTTAGAATGACCGTTCTTGCACCAAAAAATAGAATAAGGATTTTTGCCTTGCTACAACAAAATGCTCTAATATCTAAGAATTTCATTCATGGGGATCATCCATGCAACAAGATACCATTGTTTCCCTTCTTGTCAGATCAATCCTTGTGATACTTGAACTTTCCCCAAGTACCCACATTTATATGTCGGTTGGAAGTCACTTGGCTTTAGCATGTTACCAGTTAGGTCATTCCCTTGGGTGATTACTTTTTCCCACAAGGAAAACCCTCTAAGGATAACACAAAAGTGAATGGGTCTAGCTTTTTGGTCACCAAGTTAAGGGGAGAACATATGCCTACCATTCATCAAGCACGAAATACATGGTGTTCTTTATCCCGTCTAATTAAGCTAGATGCCAATATTAAGCAAAATAAAGCATTTAAATAAATCTAGCCCCTACATAAATTATTATTGGTTTGATAAATTTATCTTTGACCAGTGTATAAAAGTACATGCAAGTAGAAAACACCAATCAGTCCTTGGATTTTTCAAATTTAAACAGATGCACTAAAACATTAATGGGCTACAAGAACTAACCAATGCAATAAAAAAACTACTCTATGCACTAAAATAAGAACCCAATGCACTCAAACATATACTAAATGTGCTAAAGAAAAGACTGAATGCACTAAAATACTCCTTGTATGCAATAAAACATTTATTGGATGCACCGAAAGAAATGTTGTATGAACCAAAACAGACCATGGATGCGTTGAAAGATCTTTGAATGTGCCAAAACATAAGTTTTATGCACTGAAACATGTCATATGCATCGAAATAACAAACAATTGTACTAAAACATCATGTCCAACCTATTTACAAAAAAAATTGTAGAAATGGGGTTAGGCCCCATGGTGGGCGCTATTTTATGTGTCTGAAATGTGGGAAAGTTAGTAAATCAACACAAACACCAATGAAATAGATTATATCAAATATTTGAATCAAGTAAACTACTCTATTTTGTAGTTAAACAAATCTTTTAAGAGCATTTCATTGTCCTCTATTCTCAAGGATTTATTAAACCATATTGACTCTTAGATTTTGTATATGCACTATGTAATGACAACATGAGAAATGAGATAATCTTCAACATCTAAGACAATTAAGTTCCTACATGAAATTAATGTGATGAATGCTATGATAATGGATAATGATGTTAGATTATACAATGTAAATGTTATGATATGAAGCTAGGATGTTTCTACATATGCTCAAATGCTAACTATGAATATACTAATCTAAAATGCAACTATAAAGCAAAGTGTGATTTTAAGATGTAACTATGAAACAAAACATGATATGAAATGCAACTATAAGACTCCAAAATGCTCCAATTCTCAAACGATATTATTATACATGATAACTCTACTCAAATGTGGATGAAAAATACAATGGAAAAGGGTTGTATCTATAGGCTTTTCCAAACATCTTGTGATGTTGCAACGATCAACAATCCAAATTCAAACAAGAGGGATGAACGGTGGAGATGGAGAGGATGAAGAAGAATGTTCCCTTGACCAAAGATAACATGCCAAATGGATGGAGGAATCTCTTGACCAAAGACACTATGCCAAATGGATGGAGGAATCAAGTGTTTGAGAAGAATACCATGTGTTTGAAAGTTTGTTGAAGATAATTCTAATTTAAAAATTAGAATTATTTAATTTCATGTGACCTTAGTGAGGTGGCATGAAAATTTGTAGACATGTGCTTGAATTCCTAATCTGAGGTTAGTGAAATGTAATTGAATAAAACAAACTTATGAAAATTTGTTTATTTAATTAACTTAGAAGAATATGATTTTAGATTTGGAGAATTAAAGGATATGAACTATATAAATAAATTGAGAATTTATTTATACGTAGATGAAATATTAATTAAATAGCTAGTATTTAATTAATTAAATGTCTTGACCAATTTTAGGTGTATACAATAAATCTGATTAGTAACCTCCAATAACCCATGCCTTCCTCTTTCTTTTTCAAGATTTCCTCTTTTAAAAAAGATTCTTCACTATATTTCCTTATCTTGTTTTGACCAAATTTTCTCCAAATTGAAATTTCAAAATCCAACATGATATGATACTAAAATGCACTTGAAAATTTGAATTTCACATGAGAAAATATGAAATTCAACACACAAAATATAATTGAAACAAAATCAAACTTCATTTGCTGACACAAGATAGCAATAATGCCATAAATGCTTTTGCATGAGACACCCATGGCAAAAATAAATGTTTCATGAGTGAACCTCATAAATATTTGTGAATTTTATGTTTGTCTTGGATCCATTTCTCCTCTTTTATCACTAGAAATATCCAAGTCAACTGATTATGCAACTTCACATTATGAGTCACTCTCAACTATCCTATTTTTATGCTCTTCATGAAACTTGTGTTATCAAAATTAACTTCCCACCAATGTGCTTTATCAAAATTAGAATAATCAAATGTACTTATATCTCCCTCTTCAGTAAAAGACAAATCATGTATTACCTCTCTTGCTACTATACCTTTTTCTTCCTCCTTTAACTAGTTTGCAATGTGGTTTGCCACTGCTATTATGCCTTCAGAAAAACATTATGTTGCTGCAATTTGATCTTCAATACCTAATTCTGAATTAGTATCACAATCCATAGATTCATTCACCACATTTTGTAACAAATATCGAAGCTCCATTATCAAGGAATCTTCATCTTCAATACTTTCAATCAAACAATCATAAGAAAACTTTATCTTTACCTTAGTTTGTTCACCACTTTCATCTACTTCCAAATGATTTATTAATACAACCTTTGACTCTACTATTGCAATCTCAATATCATCAAAACATGTACTAAAGTCTGAAATTTCCTCTTTACCTTTGCATTAGCTAAAATTTTCTCATTCTTCTCTCTTTCAATTGCTTCCAATCGCATTAACAATTCTTCCTCGTCACCTGCATCATTTTTCTCTAACTATTTAAAATCATTAACCAAAAAAATTCCAACCTTACTACATACCTTGCTTCATCTCTTATCTAATGGCTTCAAATTATGATGAAATCCATCCTTCATCAAACTATAAGTGTTCACATATCCATCATGCACTACTTTCCTATCAAATTTCTATGATCTAACTAACAACAAATGACAAACATCCATTTTCATAATATCAAACAATACTTCATTATAATAACTTCCAATCTCAAATCTTACCACACATTTTTCATTTACCAACACTTTGTGACCATCCTACAACCATGAGATCATGTGCGGATGTGGGTGCCTCTTTCTCTCCAACTGTAACTTCTCAACCATCTCTATAGAAACAATATTATTAATACTACCACCATCAATAATGACTTTACAAGCTTTACTTTTGCATTTGCATCTTGTATGAAACAATCTCCTCCTTTGTATGGTTTCATGGTTTTCATTCATCAAAACTCTTTTCATCATCAAGGTCTCACAATCTTCCACTTCTTTAGAATGTGTTGAATGTGCATCTTATCCATATATATTTGTTGCTCTATTTTTATTATCAATTCTTCTTCTTGGTCTTTCCCCTTCATGAGGAAACTCATAGGATTTGTGACCCTTTTCCCCACACTTAAAACAAGTTAATTTAAAATTTCCTCTTTCAAATCCTCTAACCTATCTTCCTCTTCCTCAAATTTTGATCATGGGACTTGCTTGGGTTTTCATATCTTGCATCCTTGTTGACCTTAATCTCTCTAATCTGTTTTTCATCCTCTTTTTGTTGCACATAAGCCCTATCCTTTCCCTTTATTTAATTCTCAAACCTCTTGTTTATCCTTTCTTCTATCTTCAATGCTATTTGATAAGCATCTTCCATTGTCACAACTCTAACCAGTGTCATTTCTTCTTGAATACATGATCTCAACCCATTTATGTATCTTGTGATGGGTATGTGGCTAATGACTTTTTTTTAACCGAAAATTGATGAAATGAAAAGGGTTTTCGAAAGGAGATTCTCATCTTTCCACCAATATAAATTATGCTTTAATTTGAATTTAATAAATAATAATTATTCATTTTCTATTTGAATTACGACTAAAGTATTGATTAATAGGTTGATTGAAAAACATCTATAATTTTCTAATAGTATCACATTCTATGCTTTGCATACTATAAGATTAAAAAGAAAAAAATGAATTTGATGAAGTTTTTACAAAGTTAAGGTGGTCAGACCTACGAGTTTTTATATTTTTAAAAGGTTGTAACAAACAAATCAAAATTGATTATTTACTTGGAAAAAAATACAAAAAAATATGCATCACATCAAGACATGGGTCCTCTACTTATATCTAAAATCTTATAAAAAAATATTATCATTTTATTGTGGTTAGGGTGGTCAGACAAACACCTACTTCTTATTTTTTCCTGAAATTTAAGTACTATTGCATTGAAATTTCAAATTTTCACCAAATAGAATTTTTTTAAAATAAACCTAATAGTTTAGAAACTACATTCAATTTGCTATAGATTCTATTCTTACATATTTTTGAAATAATCTAGATAACTTATTCAAATTTTTATGTCAAGTTGCCTAACTTTGACTTTTCTGAATTGTTTGCCACTTAAGGGCCTATTTTTTCCATGATGATCCTGCACATACCCTAAAATTTTCCTTGGTTACCCCTAAATGTCTAGTCCTTATAAGAATTCTATGAAACTCTTATGCGTACTTCTTTACTAGTTATCTTTCTTCCTTGCTTCAAGCTTTGCAATTTTTTAAGAAATTGCAGCTCATAGTCTACTGGAATGAATTTCCTTTTCATTTTCTCTACCATTTTATTCCATCTTGTAATCTTCTATTTTTATTTTCTTCCTCTTTCCAACTGAATTTATCTCCACCAAATTGAAACATGTCCCTTCAATTTTTTCTAGGAAAATCTTACTTATTCTAGGTTTCCAACTTCCTAAAATTCAAAATAGTCTTCCATATCATTTATCCAGTCTATCAGTTCTTCTAGATTCAAACTTCCATTAAAAAGTGAAACATAAACACTTGGTTTTTTTCCATTTTTGTTAAAAATCTCAACAATGGATCCCTTGAAACTACCGCAACTTCTTCTCTTTGTTCAATATCCAAACTAGCATCCTCCATTCTCTCATCTTCATCATCACTTCCTAGGTCTCTCATTCTTGCAAATCCTCTCCTTATCTCATTTTGTAAAGTTTCAACCTACCTTCTCAAGGCTCTGAAATAATGATTTCTAACAAAACTATCTCCTCTTACTCTACCATGATGGGCTCCTCTTGCATACATTTTCTCTAATACCCACAATACAATCCTAGTGCAACTACCTCTCTTTGATAGTCTATTACACACTTAGGATACCACTAGTGTATGGACATAATTAAAATAAATTCTACAATGGAAATTAATTCTAAATAAATCACACAATACTAAGAAAAATAAATTCTTTGCAACAACATGCAACTTTGCTTTGCAACTTGTAACCAACAACTCTAATTTAAATTTAATCTCTTCAAATGGAATTACAATCAAACAAAAAGGTCTATGGCTGTAATAAACCCTTACAATGCCCCAAGAAAATACAAAAAAGAAAAGGATTTGCAACAACAAATCAAATTCTTGAAACACAAAATAGTCTTTAGTACCTACAACAATAAAACTTCTCACAACAAACCCAATACAACCATCTGCAACAAAGGGTAATGTCTAGAACTATGTAATCATTCCCCAATATGAAAGAACACCATAAAATCACTTCCTAGAGGTATGATATCTCTTTCCTATGTATTCTTTGTATTCTAGAAAAAAACTTGCTCTAAAAAATGGATTCAATTTTTATTAAATTCCAACCCAAATGAAATGAAATATGAATTCATTTCAATTGCATTTCCATTCATTCTAATCCCATCTTCAAAATCAATGCATCAACTCTAGGAATAGATAATTTAATTTAAATTCATCATTTAAAATTTAAAAAATAAGCTTTCAAATCTTGAAACTTATTAATGGCAGACAAAGCTTTAATTGTTTTCTTTCTTTCTTGAATAAAGAAAAAATCAATTTTCTCCAATATTGGCATCCACCTTTAATATTTCCACTTTAGTATCTCCAATATATGTTTTAGGATCCTTGGAATTCAAAATTTGGAGTTATAAATTTGATTGGTAACCTCCATTAACCCATGCATTCCTCTTGGTTTTTTAGGATTTCCACTTTTAAAATAGATTCTCCACTATCGTTCCTTATCTTGTTTTGACCAAATTTGCTCCAAATTAAAATTTCAAAATACAACATGACATGACACTCAAATGTACTCCAAAATTTGAATTTCACATGAAAAAATATGAAATTCAACCCACAACAAAAAATTGAAATAAAATCAAACTTTACTTGTTGACACAAGATAGCAACAATGCCATCGATGCTCCTACATCAGATTACCAATTGTAATTTATAAGTTCTATTAAAATGTAATTTCATGAATCTATAACATATTATTGATCATGAGTTAAAACCATTCTAAACTGATTATACATTCCAATTTTAAGTTTTAGTGTAACGCCCCGCCATGAAACCCCAAAGGGCAACACTACTAGCAGCAATTACGATACAATTTTTTTTAAAGTAAAACTAATATAAAATGTAAATTAACATACAACATGAATAATGAAACTATACATACACATCATCTATCTAGTCCTCTGGGGTAACATTATTGCATTACTTGCGAACATTCCTAACATGACCCGATCCCCATAATGATGAAAATCCATTCAAAAGTATACATTTTTAAACCATTATATAAAATAGATGAACAACATGCATACACCCATAACATTGCATAAACATCCATCCATGATCATATGATAATACCAAAGAATACATCCATCACATTTATTACATGAATATAGATTATTTCAATGATTACAATATTACATCTGTGCTTCCCAACATAAAAAAAGAAGGATTCACCAATTACATAATGTGATCCAACTGAAAATAATATAATACATTGCATCAATACTATCTCGAAATCTGGTAAATCTCTATAATCATTGCGAACAGTACAACTCCATGCATCATGAACTTCGATTAGGAACCCAATGGAGTGCATAGCACATTCCAGCTGACCATGTGGACCCTAAGGCCCACCCCCCGTGATAGGAGATGACAAAGAGGACCCACTGCACAAAAATTCAAGTAGATAAGGCTAACATGTCTTCAACATACAAGATTATCAAATGAAACATAAAGTACAACCACTTCCAGAGGTACATGAACAAAAAATGAAAAATAAATAAGACATACAAGCTTTCTATAGGGAGAAGTGTCATCACATGGTCCTAACATGGGTTACCCTGACACTTTAGATGTCAACCCCCATTATTGAGTTACCTTGACCATCTAGATGTCGGCTCCCATCTATGGTTACCATGACAACCTCTCACTAGATGTTAGCCCCATAGGGTGACACATGTGGAGCCAACAATCCTTTCATAGGACAAGGAAGTTGACCTTGCCAACCAGACCTTCTCACCCCATCCTTAGCCTAAACAAGCACTACAGACATGGGTGAGGACTCCAATTATCCCGATTAATGTGTAAATTACCCATTCCCACCAATTAATTATTTAGGTAATCACTTAATTATTAAACTCCCAATGAGTTACCCTGACGCCACTTTGTGTGCCGACCCCCATTGAGAGCCACCCCCCTATTAACAACTAGAAGACCCACATAACATCTAGGGTAACACCACTTGCACAAAGTACAAAAGATCACAAGAGCCAAAACATAAGTGAGGGATGAATCATCTCACACAAATTTCCCATTATAGAAGCCATATAATAGTGCAAGGCTAAACCCACTTATGTACAATACATGAAGATAAGATCAACGCTTTCCATTGAGCCAAAACATGAAAGTCCAGCATGTAGCAAATTTCCCCTTAGCCTTTGGAAGCCTAATAAGCCAACTACCCATGAACCCCCATTTGAAGGTAACTCAAAACATTACGGGTTCCAACATAATCTCAAAACATGATTACAAGTAATTCAATGCATAAAATCTCGTCATATCATAAATGATACAAGAGGAAGACACAACATCATGGAACTTAATTTTCCTAGCACTTTCAATGTATTAATTTTAAACAACATTTTAAATCATCAACTACATTTTATTTTTACATCCATTATGAAATCATTTAAATAATTCAAGAAACTATAGAAACATACGCTTCCCTAATCTTGACATAATCCAAAGACTATTCTCAAATTTAAATCAAAACATATTTCTTTCTTTTCTAATAATTTCCAATCCACTTACTATATTTTCACTTAATTACAAACAGAGAAATCTTTTCAAATATCCAATACTTTTATACATATATATATATATATATAAAATTTACATCGATATACTATCCTTTAATTATAAGAATATAGTATTTATAAAGACAACAAACATACAAATTTATTTCACCAAACATATATATAAAATTGAGTTTAAAATATGTCGAACGCTACTCTATCAGCATGGGTCAAATATCAAACAATATAAAACAACATGTATTAGATTATCAATGCAATACAAAAAACACATAAGAACATAAATATGGATTCGCCTAAGATCAAAGCTGCATACTCGAACTTTAACCTATAGGATAACAAAATTCTTAAGAGCTTTCATTAAATATAAATGGACAACCGATCATCTCATAGCAGCGATTCAAAGTATACCCAAATGCCAACCACAAACAAAAATCATATGTTATGAAGGTAAAACAAAATCAAGCTTGATAGGTGTAAGAAAATCCGAAGCTGAAAATAAACTCATATGCTGCAATGTTCTATGGCTGCAAGTTAGTGAACTTTCTTTCCCATGTATGGAACTGAAACACCACCCTCAGAAAAGAATCTTGACTAGATTACAGAAATGACATATGCAACGACAAAAGAAAAGGGCGAAATCAACACTTAATAACCACATGTATTGAGATGAGAAAAGGATAAAACAAATCGAAATCAAAAGTCATAAACCAAAAATCAATTCCCATATGTCTATGATATCGAATTATTTTACACTTATGGCTCGAACAACATAAAACAATGGAAACATAGCTATGGATTCTCACATAACTACCGTAAATAATGTCCCCTAATAACCAAGAGATAACTAGGAGAATTCAAACAGTGATTTAGGTAGATACAACTGGCAACATTTTTTTTTACACAGTAATAAATTAAAGCAATGCAAAAACCAAGATCATTTCCAACGACTGGCTGAAAGCGGCGACCTCCCACACAACATCAAAAGAGAGTTAAAATGCGATGATTTTGAAAGAACTCTAAGGTATGAATAGCATCCAGACATTAAGTCGCCTTACAACCATCGAACTGCAGACCCAAACTTTGCTTGCAAACAAAAAATTGATAATAGGTTATCAAAGCCGAATATCATTAAGCACTCAGATCGAATGTTTTTTCTTTGTAAACCACAGTGAACACTTAGCCTCAAATGCACACCTAACACTAAACCTCAAACTTCAAATTTTTGAATGAAAAAAAGTGATACAAGACTGCACGCATCTACCTTGACATACACATGGAAAGCTGCAAAATGGGAGTTACCAGGGAATGCATTGCTATCAAGAGACTTGTAAATTGCATGAAACGCACGCATATCCACAGTGGTGTATATGAATCAAATGCCAAAATATATTTGCTACGAACAGATATACACGGCTTAGGAAGTACAAGAAGGATAGGCGCAGTGGATTTGATACTTTCCATGCAGATAAAGGGACACATTACATATACAATTTCCTTAGCAGCCAAAGTAAATAAAGGAGTCACAGGGGTATCGAAAGCTCAAGCTTTGATTTAGACACAACCAAAAAACAAACATGAAGCTAACAAAAGGGATCGACATCCATCTACATAGCTCAACAAGGTTTTAAATTAAGAATCATTTTCTACCGAGTTAATCGGATATTCTAAGAACCTTGATTGTCATACCCAATACACAAAATCAATTGCTAAGAGGGGAGGCTAAAGCCAGTCAACTATTTCGATTCAGCAGAAGAACATTTGTTTTGTCTCCAAAATGGAGGGGCAATCTACGACATCAACTACATGCAAGGTATCCACATGGATTTCGATCTCCAAACAAAGCCGAATTAAAATCTCAGCCAAAGCAAAAGATAAAATTGGCATCAAACTAAATTGATTACCATTACTAAATCATATCTTTCGGATAAAACGGGTATCCAAAACAAAGTACAAGGAAGGCCAACCTAGATAAACGGGCATCCAAAACAAAGTACAAGGAAGGCCAACCTAGATTCCTTTGTTTCAAAATGGAGAAGAAGTGTTGAAGCCAAATGCTATCGAGTGATAATCTAGCTTCTCTCAAGATTTCATCATCCTTAAGAGAATCCGTTCATTTCGAAAAACAAAACAAACAAAAACTTGTATATTTTTACAAATATTGTTGCAGACAAAAAAATTCATTTGAAAACCAAAATCCACTAATAATAATCTTCCCAAAATGAGCATTATTAAAACTAGGAAAGTGATGATTTTTGAAAACAAAAATTAAGCAATAATCACTTAATATAACAAGTTTCTTTTTGGCAACTAGTTCAAAGCTATGCATGTGCTTGAACTCAACTTTTTCTATATTTTTTATTGCTTTAACAATTTGTTCAAAAAATATCATCCATTCAATTATTTTATTTTAAATTAGATTATTCTCCTCATTCGCTTTATCAAATCTCAAAGATAATAATAATTCTTTATTCTTAATTTATAAAAGTATTTAATCACAATATTTTAATTTAATAATCTAATTAACAAATCCCATATAATATCTATTTATCACTCTTGATTTATTTATTAATTTATTTAATTCCAAATTAATCAAACATTTTATAAGTCAATTTAATTTAATTAAATTAATTAACCAAGACAATCTCATGAACATTTATTACTCCACGTGTTTTCAATTAATAATTTAAACAATATAATTAATGAACAACTACGTAACATCACAAATCATCCAAACAATGATAAATACAAAATGAAACAACTCACCAAGAGTGCAAATTAAACTTATGGGGTGACAAAATAGGTACTCATCCTTGTCAAGGATGATGGAAAGGGTAGAAGACTTTTGGTCATCTTTATTTTCAACATCATTTCCATTGGGTTTTGAGGCACGCTGAAACCTATCAATCCAGGTGGAGTTGGTGAATAGTACCTACAACTCATATCAAACAAAATTTCAAACAACATATATATCAACTAACAAATGCACTGTGAGAGAAAATCATAGCATAATAGGGTACTCGCGAATGAGTAATGCTACACTGTCTCTCCCACCAAGACCTCAAATAATACCCACATCAACAAGAAACAATAACGACATATTAAACAACATATATCAATCACTAACCAGATGCACGGCAATTATAGTCATATGTCGACATGATACACATAGTCAAATTAATCCAAATACACAACTAACTCCATATATCCATCATAAGATAAACATCGGTTAATAGTATCATGAACATCACAGTCAGATAAATTGTCATCCAAACAATTCCAGAATGGTGAAACAAACATCAACAAGGTCTCAAAGTGCATAACATATCATAACAAGTATCAGTCTAATGAAAGCAACACAAGAGGCACTACATTCAAAGTAGAAAGACATGCACATGAGGAATAAATTAGATTGATTATCAATCTTTATATATCACATTGTAGAATAATTATGTATGTGTAGATACGAATTTGGCATATATGCCAACTCAAAACATGTCTTATAAAATGTGTCATATAGGCCATCTCAAGATCTATATACAATATGCATGCTGAATAGTCATGTATCAATCTCTAGAAAATCCTAATCTTTTGTTGGATCATAAAAATAAAGCCTCCTTGAAGTATTTGGTGGCTATATAGTTACCTACACAATAACAATTCAAACAACAAACTAGATTATTTATGTCAATGGTTGAAAAGTTGGACTACTAAAATAGAACATATATTATAATTTAGAAATTATCAATTTAACATTAAAATCACTATATTGAACTATGATGTATCTAAAATGCAATTCTTGTTTATCTCAAGTCTGGCTCTTTTATTTGCAAGACATTCTACATATGATTGTTCTATAGGATGATCAAGAGTCCTAGCATATTGAAATGGTCTCATATTTGTCACATTGTTGAATTGGGTAGAGGAATATAGCAGGTAAAATAAAATTGATACAAATTAATATATAAATATTGACAAGTAATCATATTTACTAAACATATATCTACTCCTATATAAATGCATATATTTAAAATATAAAATAAAAACATACCTCTTATGATGTTTTTTCTCTTGTTCTCGAAGGGCTCATGATGGATGAACCAACTGTTCTCGAAGGGCTCATGATGGATGAACCAACTAACATAGTTTCCTATATAAAAATGACAAGAATGTAAGACTGTAATTTAAATGTAAATGTACATATAATCATAATGTTAAGAATATAAAAATATATATATGCTTATTGTGATGCTTCTTCCAATGTCTCAAGAGCAGTCATCATGCATATAAAAATACTAGATTTCTACATAAAAAGATAATAATACATAAGAGCATCAATCTATGCACATGCATTTAATAACAATAGATTTAAAAAATTAACATCTAAATTACAATTTAAATGATATGCATATACAATAAAAAAATTGTAAACATGTATGTGCAAAAAATTATACCATATAATGACTCTTTAGGTGAAATGAAATGGCTAAAATTGTACCATTTTGGACCTACAAAATTTGATCCTTTGTCAACAACTGTTAAAGATTTTGTCACTTAAATATACATTAGTACTAATATCTCTTATAAAATATGACATAAAAGATAAAATGCATTATGA
>VDFB02358120.1:0-21162 GCA_007258455.2 Sequoia sempervirens
GAGGAAAACTTGAATGATTTATTCTTGGGTGGTCTCAAGAATCACATTCAACATGAGGTATGCATGTTTAGCCCTAGTTCCATAAATGGGTCTTTTATCTTAGCACGCAGGGTAGAGGAGAAATATTTGATTCCTAAGAAGCAAGGGGCTAATGTGACAAAAGAGAAAGGATATTCAACACAACCTACTAAGTTGACTCCACAACAAATTGAGGAGAAAAGAGCAAAAGTCTTGTGTTTCAATTGTGATAGCAAATACAGTCGAGGACATAAATGTAGTGAAAAGAAATTGTTTTATATTGAAGGTCCCAATGAGGAAGAAGAGGAGGAACCCATACTAGAAGATGAAAGGGAGTCAAATGGGAATCACATGATTCTCAACCAATCATTTCTTGTCATGCACTCTTAGGTTTCAGTGCTCCACAAACTCAGGTAGTACTCATAATTTCATCAACAAAAAGTTAGCTACTCGTCTAAATTGTTTCATATATCCGACTCGAGTTTCAAGTTTGATTAGATGGTGAGTGCAGTTGTTCGGGGAAGTGTCATAGCATTAAACTATCCATGAGAGATTATCACCTTGATAGCCCAATGTATGGGATATCCATGGGTGCAACAAATATTATTTAGGGAGTACAATGGCTTACTACTTTAGGAACAATTGAGATGAACTTCCAAGAACTATTCATGAGATTTCAATCGGAAGGAAGGCTAGTAGAGCTAAGGGGGTTGAAGGAAAAATCTCCACAAATGGTAAGCTCTCATCAAATGCAAAAGTTGCTTAAGAAAGGAGTGGATGGATTTGTGGCCCAACTATGCTCATTAGAAGTCTCTCAATCTAATACTCCTACTCATCTAGATTTGCAAGCTATAATTGATCATCACTTAGTTGTTCTTGGAGATATGCCTAAGGACTTCCCTTTCCTAAGAGGATCATGATCATGCCATCAAGTTAGTCCCGAGGAGCCAACCACCGAACATCAGGCCTTACAGGTATCCACACATACAAAAGAGTGAGATAGAAAAAATTGTTGAAGAGATGCTAGAGGCAGGAATCATCAGGCATAGCCAAAGTGCTTACTCCTCGCCTATGGTGATGGTACGTATGAAGGATGATACTTGGTGCATGTGTCCAAATTATAGAGTTCTCAACATGTACACCATTAAAGATAAGTTTCCAATTCCAGTCATTGATGATTTGCTAGATGAATTAAATGGAGCTATGTTTTTTACCAAGTTAGATCTTAGATCTGGTTATCACCAAATTCGGATTAAGGAGGAGGATATTTGTAAGACAACATTTCGGACTCATGAGGGTCATTATGAATTTTTGGTGATTCCATTTGGTCTTACCAATGCACCATCTACATTCCAAAGTTTGATGAATTCCATTTTTAAGAAGTTCTTGAGAAAGTTTGTGTTAGTATTCTTTGATGATATATTGATTTACAGCAAGACTTGGGAAGAAAATTTGCAACATGTGGACCAAGCATTACAAATACTTGAAGATCATAAACTCTATGCTAAGCCATCCAAGTGTGCTTTTGGTCTTACAGAGGTGGATTATTTGGGACACATAGTTTCACATGAAGGAGTAAAGGTGGACCCTAACAAAATTAAGGCTATCATGGAATGGCCTATTCCAAAAACCATTAAGAAACTAAGAGGATTCTTGGGATTGAAAGGGTACTATAGAAGATTTGTGAAGAATTATGGTGAGTATAGCACCTCTCACCACTCTATTGAAGAAGGATTCTTTTCATTGGAACGAGTCCACTAATACAACATTCAAGAGATTGAAGGAGGCTATGTGTTCAACTCCAGTGCTTTCCACTCTTGAATTCACCAAGAAATTCATTGTGGAATGTGATGCTTCTGGAAATGGGATAGGAGCAATGCTCATGCAAGAAGGTCGACCAATTGCTTTTGAGAGTCGTCAATTAAAAGGTAAGAATCTACTAAAACCTATTTATGAGAAGGAAATGCTAGCAATGCTCCATGCAGTGAAACAATGACGACCTTATCTATTGGGTAGACATTTCAGGGTTAAAGATAGATCATGATAGCCTAAAAATTTTTTTGGAACAACGACTATCTTCGAAGAGCAACAAAATGGGTCACCTAAGATGTTAGGATATGACTTTGAGATTGGCCATATAAGAAAGGGAAAAGAAAATATTGTGCATGAATGCAATGAGGAAGGATAGAGAAAGATGAAGCCTGTGTGTGCCCTTTCAATATTACAAAGCAAATTGGGTGGAGGAAACCAAAGCAGAGTGGCAAAACAATGTTGCGACAAGTAATCTCATCGAGCAATTAAAAAGTGATCCTAGTAGTTCAGATAAGTTTTGTTGGGAGATACTCTTTGGTATAAAGAGCGTTTGTATCTCTGCAAGAATTCCAACCTTAAAATCAAGATTCTCACAGAGTTGCATGAGTCTCCAGTGGGTGGTCATTCAGGATTTTTGAAGACATATCATCGAGTCAAGCAAGATTTATTTTGGGAAGGGCTAAAGGGTGATGTTCAAAAATTTGTGGCTGAATGTTTGGTGTGCCAAAGGCATAAAGGGGAGACAATTAAGACACCAGGTCTCTTGCAACCCTTATCTATTCCTAGCTAGCATTGGGAAGAGGTATCCATGGACTTCATCACAGGGCTTCCCAAATCTAAAGGTCATAATGTCATCATGGTGGTAGTTGATCAACTCACTAAATATGCACATTTCATTGCATTAGCACATCCTTTTACAGTAAGTGCAGTGGCTAAATATTTTTTGGAGAATATCCAAAGCTACATAGTACACCTATAAGTTGTTGTTGTGGTCAGATCATATCTTCACACTAGTCACTTTTGGAAAGATTTAATTCTCATGTTTGGGTACTCAGAGTGACAAAGCTCCACCACCCTCAATCGGATGGGCAAAGCGAGAGGTTGTTAATAAGTCTGGAAAGGATATCTATGTTGTTTCACTTAGGAAAGCGATCTTAGTGGAGTAGATTGGCTACCACTTGCGAGAATGGGTAATTATAACACTTCTTTTCATAGCTCATCAAAAATGTCTCCATTTTGGCGCTATGGATATCATCACCCTTCCATCATCGTAATTAAAATTACAAAGATTCCGAGGTATTAGAAGACCACTTGCTTCATCAACAACAAAGTACTCACCGGGGACTCAAAGGAGAATTTAGCCATGGCACAAATCCGAATAAGAACAACGAGGCGGAGATAACCTTGCTCGTGGTGAAAAGAAGTTTTGAAGTTGGGGATTGGGTCTTCTTGCGATTGTAGCCTTATAAGCAAATCTCACTAAAGTATCAAAGAAAGAATAATAAGTTGTCGCCAAAGTATTATGGTCCATACCAAATCATGCAGAAGATCGATAGTGTTGCCTACAAGCTTCAATTTACTTTTCCAACAACAAAGATACATCTAGTTTTCATGTTTCCTTTTTGAAGAGGTAATTGGGCATAATATTCCCCCCACTCTAAGCAAGCACTTCAGAGATGAAAGGATGAAGAAGGAGAATCATTTTGGAACCCGAGTGCATTCGTCAAACATGCACAAAGAAGCTAAGGAATAGAACTATCACTGAGTATCTCATCCAATGGAAGAAGTTACCAGTTGAAGATGCCACATGGGAAGATGAGGAGTTCATTCAAAAGTTTCCAAACTTGATTAGCATTAAGGACAATGCTTCTTTGAAGAAGGGGGGCATGCTACGCCCTTAATATTATTGTACATCGGGTTATGAATAGTCGGCTTGTGGCTATCTTAACTCTCTATTAAGTCATATTATCATTAGTATATTGTTATTTAGTTGTTTAGGTCGGCCTAAGTCTTATATAGGTGTGTCTAAGTCGGCCTAGGTGATATCCTTGGCATAAATAGGTATATATAGGAGGTTGTGAGTCTTATTTCATCATCAAGTTGTGAAGTGTGTTCTCATTAGAGATATTTGGAGGTTTCCCCCTCGAAGTGGCTTGTTATTCTCAGTTATTATCAAGTATTTGCAACATATTTCATACCATATTCTTCTATTGTGCAAGTTATTTCATAACAAAAGTTGTAATAAAATTCATATTAGTTATTTACATGGAAAATTACAAAAAATATGCATCACATTGGACATAGGAGTCCTCTATATCTTAAATATTATAAAAAAATATTATCATTTTATTTTGGTTAGGGTGGTCAGGAGACACGCCTACTTCTTATGTTTTCCACGAAATTTAAGTGCTATTGCATTGAAATTTAAAATTTTCACCAAATAGCTTTTTTAAAAAAATAAACCTAGTAGTTTAGAAACTGCATTCAATTTCCTACAGATTCTATTCTTACATATTTTTTAAATAATATAGATAACTTATTCAAATTTTTACGTCAAGTTGTCTAACTCTGATTTTTCTAAAATTTTCACCACTTAAGGGCCTATTTTTTCCATGATGATCCTACACATACCCATTAGGGTTTGAAAGAAGCTTTTGTAGCCTCTAGTGACCTTTTGTAGTTTTTCATCTTGTCTAATCTCCAAGTTTGAAAGTCTGAATTCTAGTCTATAGGTGAGTTTCTATGACCTTATGACAACTTCTTGACAACTTTGACAAAATTTACAACTTTTCCTTCAAAGGATCTTCAAGCTCCATTTCACCTCAATTTGTAATCACACATGAAGAGGGAAAAATTTTGTTGTGTTACTAAATAGGTGTTTTCCTTGTTCAAACCTTGTTTTGGTAATTAAACCTTGAAATGAAATGAAATAAGATGAAGGAATGATGAATGAACAAATGCAATGTTGCAACTCACCAAACCCTTGAAATAAAGGTTGTAATCTTGTATGAAATGGTTCCAATGGATGTGGATCTTGACTCTTGATTGAATGCTTCAAACTTTAGCTTGAATGTTTGCTTGAATCATGAAAACCTACATCACAAATGTTAGCTCCAAAACACATACATGATTCATGAAGACTTTGACATGATGCTTGAATGTTGAATTGATTCTCCAAAATGCTTGACAATATGCTGTTGAAAGCTCTTGAACACTTGAACTGCTAGATCACACTTGTTCTTGTAGATTGCTAGATGACTTGTAAATTTGCTAGGAGAAAATATGTGAAATAACCTTGTATTTATACTTGTTTATGCCAAATTTCTTGAAATTATAACACTACAAGCCGACATTAGATCTAGGATGATAAAATCTCACCCAGAATTTTATTTAAAATAGGTCTTGGTTAAAGCGGGAATCATACGCCAGTTGGGGCGTATGATTCCTAGTGTCTTAAACATAGGACACAAACTCTAAGAAGTGTTAAGTTTAATGCAATGTTTAAAATAATGTCTAGAGACCTAGGTGGGACCCATATGCCCAAGGTGGTGTATGAGTCCTAGATCACTAGATCTAAAACACAAAACCTCAAACATTGAATCATGATTTGTCATTTATTAAATTTCAGGATTATCTTGAATAAAGTGCATTAAATCAGTCTTGTGGATGAAAAATAGGACTAAATAATGCAATTTAAAGAAGCCCAATTTTAGTAGGGATGACCCAAACAAGTGTGAAAAAGTAAAGGGATACATTTTTCTACACTACACACTCATAATGGGGAGAGGAGTTCAGTGTGGAGTCCTCCATGATCATTTTATTGAGTCAGGGAAGTGGCTAGGACCATTTATATTATCTTCAAAAATCCTCCATCTTCTCATTACTGTTGTCATTTCTGGCTTCATATTCATAATTGCTAGAAATTTCATCAATAATAACCTCTAGTCTTCATTTTCCAGGCAGTCTATTGGATCTTCTCACACTAGCAGACTCAAAACTAGCTTCAGGCTCGTTAATGATCATGTTTTGCTCATCATTAATGTTATTAGTATTATCTTCACCCTCCTCATCCTCAATGGTAGATTCTTCCACGAAGAAGGTGGGTATGTGCAGGATCATGATGGGCCAAAAATTGGCGATATGATGGGTGTGTAGGGTATGTGGCTGACGAATTTTTTTTGCCCAAAATTGATGAAACGAAAAGGGTTTTTAAAGGATATTCTTATATTTCCACCAATATAAATTATGCTTTACTTTGAATTTAATAAATAACTATTATTAATTTTCTATTTGAATTATGACTAAAGTCCTAATTGATAGGCTGATTGAAAAACATGTATAGCTTTCAAACGATATCACATTTTTGAATCTGAAACATGTGTCACATTCTATGCTTCACATACTATAGGATTTAAAAAAATAAATGAATTTCATGAAGTTTTTACCAAGTTAAGGTGGTGAGACATACAAGTTTTTATATTTTTTAAAATTTGTAATAAAAAATTCATAATTAATTATTTACTTGTAAACAATTTAAAAAAGTATGCATCACATTGGGACATGAGTCCTCTACTTATATCTAAAAATCTTATAAAAAATATTATCATTTTATTGTGGTTAGGGTGGTCGGACATACACCTACTTCTTATTTTTCCCTAAAATTTAAGTACTACTCCATTGAAATTTCAAATTTTCACCATATAGATTTTAAAAAAAAAAAGATAAACCTAGTAGTCTAGAAACTACATTCAATTTTCTATAGATTCTATTCTTACATATTTTTGAAATAATATAGATAACTTATTCAAATTTTTACATCAAGTTTCCTAACTCTAATTTTTCTAAAAATTTTGCCACTTAAGGGCCTATTTTTTCCATGATGATCCTACACATACCCAGGTGATAGAGTTCTTTTTCTATTATCCAATTTTTTCTTCACTAAAAATTTTATAGACTTTTATTAGGATTACTCTTTAACTCATAAATCCCCACCACTGTATAGTTTTTTGTCTCTACACATGGTTAGTTTTTCTCTTCTTTTTTGTCAAGGTTTTAGCATTAGTATCGTGAATGGGTTGTTTACTAGAAAGATTAAGCTTTTTATTAGTACCTGGATTGGTAGCATGGGGAGGGTCAAGGTGATTTCAACGAGGGAATTAGCATCAAGCTCCTCTTCCACAAGGCTCGTTTGAATATCTTCTAGGGGGTAGAGCATAAGATTGAAATGATAAAGTCTCAAAATAAGCCCCTGATGGAGTAAGATTGGAGGTTTCTTAGGGTTTTTGTTGAAATATCAATAGCCTCATTAATAGAAAGTTCAAGAGATGAAAGAAGGTAAGAAGGGAAGGTTATAAGTAGATTGTGCCTGAAATGGTTTAACAGAGGCATATAATAATAATAGAAATATTTAAACCTTCCCTTTAGAGTTACATATTTCATTATCACAAAAAAAAATTTGTCCCTTGGCACTAGGAACTTACTCATGTCCTACCCCACATGCAATTTGGTGGGGTTTTCATTCTCCTTGAAAAATTGGTTCATGTTGTCGATGTCCTAAAATTTAGTGTGTTTCTTTAATTCTTGACTATTGCATGAGAGACCAGTCACTTTAGCAATATCCTCCTTAGTAACCTCGTAGGAGATTCCCCCTAGTTTAACTTGGCAAGTACACCAGCCGTTAGTAAATAGGATCAACATTTTCTCATCATGGTTGTTGAGGATTTCCATTAAAGGTGTCGGGACTCCCTTAACAAAGATATGTCAAACTAGGGCATCTTTGTGAAATTCCTCACAAGAGCCAAGCTCTGTTCGAACCCTATCCCCCACCATCCTCTGAAATAGAATAAGCTAAATTTCTTGGCTAAGATGACGATAGAGAACAATGTGTTTTAAGGGTTCTAAGTAACCAAGAGGATGCAAGCCACTAAAAAAAAATTGGATTAATAAATAATATCACACCCCTTCTTGAGATATGTAGGAGTAAGTTACATCTATGTTTCCCAAAATTAATTTGATTATATATTCTAATATGCCAACAATCTTTTTCAAAGGCCTGCCATTGAAGGAGCATAACATAAGATGATTCAAGGATGTGATGAGAGGGGATCTAGTAATAATAATCTAGTACACAATATTTAATTTGTAAGTATTCATCACAAGTTTTGAGATATGGGTTTCTTTTTCCCCCCTGCCAACTCAATCTGGTGATGATTCCATTAAAATTAGGAAGGGGAGCCCCATCTAGGGTGGGTTTCAAGATGCACATTTCCTTCCTTTTACATAAGATCACATTCCACCACATCTTATGGTAGAGGTAATATGTAGACCAAAATGTCCACTTAGTACTAATATATACTTAAAATTAAATCCCACCTCATATTACTTGATATGATGGTAAGAGTAAGAAATAAATTAAGAAATTTTAAAAAATTAGAAGCACTCCCCATTTTGTATACTAATTTTTCACTATTCAAGTATCAATCCTTTAACATTTTCTATAAAGGCAGACTAGTCTCTCCAACACCTCTTAGAATCCAAAGATATCCCTAGGTTGACCATGTCATTAGCGACCTTATTTCCTTCTCTATACCTATGAAAGAATTTTTTCCTTTCTAATTTCATGTGGATGTTTTGAATATCCATAATAATATCATAACAAGACCATCCAACAAAACCTTTATCTTTTTATAACATCCACTACAACTTTAGAGTCTCCTTCTACGTCATGGTTTTTTATCCCTATTGATAAAGTTATTTCGATACCACCTCTAGCATATCCAAAGCTTTATCTATCATAGAAGATTGGTCACCAATACCTCCAACATAGACAACAATAAATTTTCCTTTAGAATCTCTTATTATACCCCCCATGCTATCAAGTCCTAAGTTTCCTTTTGCAACCCTATCAAAGTTGAGTTTATACCAACCTAGTTGTGGAGGCCTCCATTTAGTGTTCTATCTTGCTATAATTTTAGAGATATCAAAGGAGTTTGAATTTAGTTGTAGATCCCAATTACAAGAAATATTGATCTCCATTACATTGGGGGGTTTTCTTGAGCATTTCTAGCAAACCAAGGAAATATTATCTGTAAGAAGCATGGAGAAAATACCAAAGACCACATTGGGGCTCTTTTCCTCATTATGGAAAATCCTATTATTCCTTTCATTCTAGATGCAACAACAAATGAAGGGGGGACTTGTCTCCAAATCTCCCAAATAAGGGGAAGAGTAAAAGGATAGACTTAATTTTCCATAAAAAAATTAATACTCATTCATTGACCAATAAACACCCAATTTTTATAGAGAATGTGCCTAAATCTCAACAAAAAAGGGGAAATGTAGTAATGGGTGAATCATAAATTTTTCATCCATTTTGCATAAACTACATCTATTAGGGATTTGAAATCCCCACTTCCTGAGGTTGTCCTAGGTGAAAATCCTATTGTGGGTAGTTTTCCACCAAAATAAATCAATATTTGGAAGAAGGTGTGGGTAAAAAATTTGTATCCAATATCTATCATAGGTATCATGCTCATATAGAATCTACAATAAGCCAATTTGGTAGTTAGGTTGTCTTTACTTTCCTTAGCCTAGAAGAAGCTATCTTCATTTTGGAACATAGCAATTCTAGTGAAGGAAAGGGTTTTACGAACCCTTTTTCCCTAAGGTCCTTGATTTTTGTGGTAACATCTCTCCAACATTTTCCATTTTTGGGAGCCCGATCGACCAATAGATTAATCAACAACATTCCTACAAAATTAATTTGAGGTAGGAACTTGTAGGTCCTTGAAATCAATTTGGTTGATGGGATGTCCTAATAACCAATAATCATCCCAAAATTTAATTCTATAACCATTCCCCACTTTCTATCTCAAGCATCCCTGGAGTATTTTCTCAATTTGATGATTTTGTTCTAGATTAAGGACCACATGGGTGTTCGATGGTATAAAGGATCCTGATAAATGGGACATTGTTGAGGTACTTGGCATTTAGAATAGTATACTAGTCCTTATTCCTCAAAAGATTCCAACCAATATTAGCTTGAAGAGTTTTATTTGTAGTTTGATTTTTTCTAATTCCAAGCCAACCACTAGTATAAATTATCTGAACTTAGGATAGCCAACTTTTTCTTCTCCTCAATACCAAACCAAAGAAAATTTCTTTGAATTCTTTCCAATTTTTCAACTATGTATCTAGGGATTTTGAATAGGGATAAGAAATAAATAGGAATCCCTTGTAGAACAGTAGAAAGGGGTTGTAATTTACCCGCATGACTCAATATGTATCCTTTCCACCCAACAAGTTTTTTTTTGTAATCTTTCTAGCACCAAATTCTAGAAATTAGGGGTGACTTCCTTAACAGTTAGGGGAAGAGCCAGATAAATAGTTGAGAGAGGGACACTATCATAGCCTAGAATAGAAGTCACCTTATTTTGAATAGCCTTAGTGGTGTTAAAAAAGTATATCATGATTTTTGTGTAATGTATTCATTAGACAAAGATAGAAGCATAGTAGTTGAGGTACATATTCTATTTCATGGATACAATAATAGTGGATTTCCCAAAGAGAATAGTGTAATCTACTCTTTTTTTTAGATATTTGAAGGGTCTAGAGAGGTAGTACATTTGATTCCCTTGATAGAACCCTATTGAAGAAGTTTAGAAATATTTATGCTTAAAACATCTGCAATCATGATAGGAAGATGTTTGGGCATAGGGGGTCCCTTTTCCTAATCCCTTTGCCTACACTGAAGAAGCCATATGGCACACCATTAATAAGAATAAAATACTTGACCATGGAAATACATTCTTTGAGGAGGTTTGAAATTTATTGATTAAAGCTAAACTTAGCTAGGAATTTTAGTAGAAACTTCTAATAAACCTTATCATAGGATTTTGAGATTTCAAGTTTATAAATCATAACAACATTGTTGCTCATGTCTATAGAATGAAGGATTTCATGCATGGATATGGTAGCATCCAAAATTTGATTGTAGGGGACAAATCCTTTTTGATAGGGGCTTATCATTTTCTCTATAAGGTGCTTCAATCTATTTACCATAATTTTGGAGAATATTTTATAGATGGTATTGCATAAGCTTATACCTATCTAAAATGAGCCATAATTTGAGGGTCTAAATTTTAGGGAATGAGTTATATAAAGTTGTGGTTTGGTTGCTTCAAAAATATACTAGATTTAAAGAAGTCTTTGGAGGAAACAAACACATCTTCATCCATTATGTCCCAAAACTCCTGAAAAAAAGTTGGGGGAACTTTCAAGCCCAAGAGCTTTCTAACCCCCCATGCTAAACACAACAGATCTAACTTCTTCATGTGTAACAAGCTTGAGGATAGAGGTGTTTTCTACATCTGTTATGGTTGCAAGGGTGTTGTCCAACAATTGTTCTTCCAAAAGAGTAGAGTGATTGGAAATAGGCTCCAAAAAAGAATGTTGAAAGTACTAAGAGGAAATATTCCCAATCTATGTTGAAGTAATTCCTTCAACCCCAAGATTCTATTTAAGTCTGGTAATCTAGTTTTTTTCTATGTTTGAGGGAACATAGATGGAGGAAAGTATAATTATGATCTTATTTTAGCCATTGTATTCTAGACTTTTTTTTTGGAATATTTCTTCTTTTTTGAGAACTTTTGACCAGTCAATGTGGTAAACCTTCTCCAGGAGATAATTTTGTTCACTCACATCACTATTAGCCATTTTTTACCTGAATATCTTTGAGTTTAGCCTTCAAGTCACTTTTCATCACCAAAGAACCACTTTTCTAACCTTTCACCATGTTTTTTAATATTTTTGAATTTTTGAGTAACATGGTACATTGCAAATCCCTAAATGGGAATATTCCACCAAGTTGATAAACTATCTTTAAAGTTTGGGTGAGTGCTCCACATTGTCTTGTATTTCAAAGGGAAATGCCTAGCTTTTGTATTCACTTCCCAACATAGCAAGAGGGTGTTATCATCAAATATTACCCTTAGAAGAGCTAGGAGGTTGGAATTATGAAAGGTGGCCCAATTAGGAGAAATAAAAAAATTGTCTAGTCTAACCTAAATAAGATTTTTACCAAGTATTATGTTTGTCCAAGTGAAGAGTTGACCTTGATGGTCCATATCAATAAGTCTGATAGTATTTAGAATGTTCACCAAATCTTATTAATGTCAGTGTAATCAATCAAACCTCCACACTTCTCTAAAGGGTAGAGGGGGGAGTTGAAGTATCCCACAAGAATCCAACATTCCTCCTTATTTCCCAATATCAAAGAATATTTCTCATATTGGGGCATAGATATTAAGGAAGTTCCAAGATAGAACAACAAAAACCTGAATATGTAAGCAATGCTTTGTTTGGAGTAACTTGAATCCACTTAACCTATTCAGGATCCACATAGTAACAAGATCTCCCAAGGCACTAGTGGCTTCACTAATCAAGAAATGGGAAATGGGCCATAAGTTCTTAGCAATGGTTTCAAACTTTGTTTTACCCATCTTTACTTCTTGTAAAAAGACGATGTCAATCTTGTGCTCAAAAAGTAGTTTCTTAGAGCCAACTATTTGTGTGGGCTGTTTATCCCTCTAATATTCTTTACTTCTTATAAAAATAGGATGTCAATATTATGTTGAAAAATGTAGTTTCTTAGAGCTAGCTATTTGTGTGGGTTGTTTATCCCTCTAATATTCCATGAAAGGAACTTCATTTAGAGATTTTTTTAGGACACTTCCAATGACCTTTGTTTGTTTCAATAACTATCTCCTTTTTAGTTTCTCTATTCCTAGTTTCCTTTGGAAAGGTCTACACACTTTGGTTTCTACCCCCACATCTTCCTTTTTTGTTTAATCATTTTCCTTTGAGTTATCCAACCATCAAGGCCCTATGGTTGGCTATGAGTCTAGGGGCCCTCTGCTACTTCTATCTAAATGGATTTATTAGTCTCAAATGTGGACTTATCACTCTCATTTTTTTGAATTTATTTGGATTTATTTCTACCCCCACATCTTCCCCTATCTTAATAGCTGATTCATTCAAATCATTTGTTGACAACAACTTCACTACAAAGTATCTTCATGAATTTATAGTTTTTTAGAACTTCGAGTTACAATCTGTGCCAACTATTTTACTTCCATATTGTGTATTTGAGTATCCTTATTTATCAAACCCTTCTATTTAGGTGTACTCAGAACTTGGATATCATTCAAAGAGAGTGCACAATTCAGATGAGAAAGTAAAGACACTACCATGTCTTTAGTGGCCAAAGGAGGGATAAAGTTTATTATTTATTCCTTAATCCCAAGTTTAGGAGGACTAGTAAGGATATTTAAGATATGATGTTTGAATCGGTAGCTCTTCATGAGATCCCCCTAGGGTTTTACAAGATCTTTGATTTTTTTGGCCTTTGATCAAGGATTTACAATTAGAGATAACATGACCTAGTTTGGAACATTTTTGACAAAATGTCGTGGCATTCTCATAGCATACTTGTTGGGACCATTTCCCATATTTAGATTTCAACGTTAAGAAGTTAGGAAATCTTATTTATATCAATATTGACACAAAAGCAGCAAAGACTAACTTGGATCTCATTTTTGTGAGGATATCAATTGTTATGAAGTGGCCAAGTGAGTTACCAATACATTGGAAGATGAACTCATCCTAGTATTCAAGTGGCAACCCTAGCAACCAAACCCAAATAGGAGTGGACTTGTTAAGATCAACAAAAGGTTCATCTTGGCTTACACTAAAAGACAGAGGCTATGTTTTCCATACACCAAAGGGCCCAAAAAGAGGGTCAATAGAAGATCCTTTGTAGAAGTAAACTTGAAGAGGAATAATCCTCCAACCATGGCACTAACTTCAACACTTCCTTATAAATCGCATGTATCATTAGTCCATCCGCACACCATATCAATGGATGGGTAGAAAGAAATTATTTTTCCAACTAGATCATTCTCCATTTAAGAAACAATCCTATCCATAGTTGAGTCTAGCAGAGAAATTTATATTCCAAAGTCAAATTCTGATAGTACAAGTTAACTATTCTCCCTCTCAATGGGAAGAAAGGAATCTTGAGGTGAGTTGATAAGGGGTGTGTGCTATAAGTTGATTCCACTTTTTGGACAAAAAGTGGAAGTGTTTTCCCTAATTTTCAAAATTTGTAACATTTGACCTAAACATTTTAAGCACTTAAAGTTTGAATCTTGAAAAAAGTCATTAATATGAAATGTAGTACTCAGAGTGTCATTTCCAAATATGTAATTAATTTTAATACACAGATGATACAAGTTGATTTTCAATAGGCATGTCTAAAAACATGTATTTTAAAAGTCACTATTTTTTAACACACCATGCACGTGTATGCTAACCATATTTTTACCTAAATAATTATATTGTTCTGAATCCTTTTGGGAAAATATCTATAACACACTAAAGATTTTGCATGATATATTTTGGTAATTTTGTTTGAATATATTTTTTATTAATTTTTTGTTGTTCATAATTGCTATTTTGAAAATCCCTCATGTCTTTCATGCATAAGATGACCTAAACTTATCATTTTTTGATTATTTTAAAATTGAAAATAATTGTCTAAAGATTATGCATGTATAATTTATTTTTCAAAAAATTATTTTAATAAAAAGTTATTAAAATAATAAGAAAACTTGATATTTCAATTTTATGGACTAGTTTTATTAAACATTATTTGAAAATAGAAAATTCAATCCAATTTTAATCAAATTACATATTTCAAATCTACACAATGTTATCTATAATGGGTTTTAACTTATTCAAAAAAATTCTATAAAGAAGGTCTTCAAACATATGTCCAAAGTCACTCTTTTCTACTAACACTAACATGACCTTCAAGTTGTGGGTCAAAGAAGGTCCAAAGCTAAGGGATGGCTCCCCAAGCCTTTTTTATAACCCAAAACCCATAACAAAAACTAAGCCAAAACTTGAAACTTTAAGAAACAGGATCTTGTTTAGTTTTTTTAAAATTTAACCTTTTGCAAAACAAGATCTCATTTTTAGAATAGGATTAAATGAGATCCCATTTTTGGCTCAGGTTCCCAAAGTGAAATGAGATCTGATTTTGTTTTTCTTGATTTCATGTTTCCAGCTTAGTTTGAAACTTTGACAAGAAGTGGACTCAACTTATTTCTTTTACCCTAAGCATATTTTTTCAACCCTTGGGCCCTAGGATTGCACGAATCATGGGCTCTCAACCAAGTCCTTTTGAGGAAGAAAGGTCCACCAACGATAGTGGAGGAGCATGTACCATTAGAAAAATAAACTTTGATGGGGATAGAGGATGGGGACCATGAGGTTCCCCCGAGGAATTGACCACCATGCACACAAGCAATTCAAAAGTTGCAAAGCGGGAACAAGAGAAGGGGAATTTTTAATAATGTAATATGCTTTTCCATGCTCATTTTTTTAGTTTTTTAGATTTATGTGTTGCCTTCTAATTTTATGTTTAGTATCATCCAACCTTCTATAGAAGCTATCATATTTTCAATTTACAATTATTGTTTAACATATGTTGTCATTGATGTCAAAAGAGAAATGCTAAGGAGTATTTTCCTTGATGTGAACTTGTTGCACTCACTGATGTCAAAAGGATTAATGCCAAAAAAATAGTGAGAATTAAATACAATTGTACTTTCATACTAGAGCATTTTGAGTATAATGAAGAAGAATGAATATAGTATTCTTTCAATATCATGCTTGTATGTATTCATGTTGATAGAGGTAATCCAAAATTTTGTTTTAGAAAGTTTTAGGTTAGTTACTTAGGGTAGAGAGTTTTTTTCCTAGCATGTTCATGATTTGTCTTTCTTCCTAGATGTGAGTTTTTGTCTATAGTTTAAAAGGAGAGTATGTCTACACTTTTTCTATCTTTTTCTAGAGTTTTCATAATTTATGTTTAGAGGGAAAAAATATTGAAATGACAGAAGGGTCACTATGCTAGTTAATTAACCAACTGATGTTCTTGAACTATGTGGTAGTGGTTTGTAGTGTGTAACCTCTAAAAGAAGTGTGGGATAGTGAAATAGTTCCTAGTTAAGGTTCCTAAAGGAAGCACATGATATCATGTTCTTTTGGTGGAAACAAAATTGATTTAGAACCTACCCACTACACATTTAATGTAAATTTAAATTTAGGCCCACCTTAGCTAACTTGGATAATTACTGATAATGTTAATGGATTCCTAGCCAACATGAAATGATGTTAATACAATGAGATATATAATAATCATAGTTTATATCTCACTTTATAGTTTGTGTAGAATTTATATGTGAGAGAAATTGTGTGAGAAAGTGTAATTCAATGGGATATGCATCTTAATCATTATGCATCATCATCAAAAGATCATAAATTATGTAGGAGAGTGTTTGAGGTAAGACCAAATCTTGAGTAAGATGTGTAATCAACATTGACGTTTTGCACTCTTTATCTTTGTAATCTAATAGTATTGGTATCCCACTTATTGAAATGGTGCTTAAATCATTGTATTGGGGATTGGTGTCTTTAATAGGTTGGTGCCTACAAATACAACATCTGACTTATGTTGAAAGGAACATAATCTACAAAGGGGGGGGGATTTAGTAGATTAAAAAATTAAAAAATAATTATGAAAACCTTTCCAACTACTTAATATATTTTTAACATGAAGAACATTAAACCAAAAGTAAAAAAATCATATCACAACACAAGATTACACACAACACTAGATTTTTATGTGGAAACCAATAAAGGGAAAAACCACAATGACAAGCTCTCATAAGTAGAAATATAATAATAAATCTTTACAATATGAATTACATGATCCAACCTTTTAGAGACACCAATCTCCAAATAATTCAATAGGCACCAACCTATAGGAGACACCAATCCCTTTTAGAACAATACAACATGAATTAGGAACCAACCTACTAGAATAGAAATAATGGTGAATTTAAGATATGACACCACTCTCTTTTCTTCATGCTTCCACTACAACACAACTCTACATCACACTAAGTACTTTTGTTGTGATCATTAATGGATGCACTTTGTTACTTTCATGTATACTTACTTGAACACACTAATCAACTGATACACTTGATACATAGATGCATCTAAGCAATTGAAATATATACACAATACTATAATGACACTCTTTTATGTCGTCCAGGGATATGCACTAACTTAGACAACATAGCATGGGTCTAAATTAAAATTACATGAAAGCTTTAGTACAAGGGTCAAATCTTGCTACCAAACATACTTGACATCTTGTGCCATTAAGGGAACCTTAAATAGGTCCTATTCTCACTCCACATGCTTGAAACTAGTACTGTATGCTTGTAGTCAGTACCACACTTTCCTCAAACTCATAATAGCTTGATGAGACTTATGATACTTTAAACTCCTCATGCATTGAGCCATGCCACCAGAAACTCAAGAACACAATAGAACTAGTGTAGGCATACTCTCCTTCCAAACTACAACATTACAAAACATTTCTCAAATAAATTCCATCGATATTAAGTAATCTCCCTACCCAAAAGATATCTTCCCAGATCACCACAAAAATCTATGATTGCATCCCAACATGGTATGATAAATTCATGAACTATATTTGAGAGCAATAATGCCATGACAAACATTATACAAGATATGATTGATTAGATAACCTACACAATGACAACCAACACACTACCAAAACCTTTAGATTGTTGTCAATACTTGTACTCCTACATTCTTTCTTCACCTTTGACAACCTTCACATTTGACAACCTTGACACCCTTTGATAACCACTAATAGTATAAATGACCTACTAACATTATTTTTATATCAATGACAACCTATGCTCAACAATACCCTTCGTCATTGATGAAAAACAAGAAAATGTTGGGACCACCAAAACACACACCAGAACAACAGAAAGAATAATTCTAAATGATTCATATGTTGTTCTAATCACTCCCCATGTGAAAGATATGGCATTTAATAAAGAGAAAGAAAACATAGTTATTATTTCTGAGCAATTCAACATTCACCTTCTCTAGATTTAGCATCTCCTCAATTCAACTCTTTCTCCCCCTATGATGGATATATTCTTTCTGAACAATTTAGCATCTTGAGATCACTATCTCCCATGCTCATTCTTTCTGAGCTATTCAAAATTTTGATCTCACTTTCTCCCCCTTTGACATTAATGGTAAAGGATCAACATGATTACTTTCTCCCCTTAACTAGTATACTACCACATCTAAAACCCAGTTCCCAGATAGACTCCCCTTGAGTCTATGCACCACAATCTCTAAAAAACACTTTGTAAGAGCACCAACTCATCTTGTGGTAGGGAGACCAAGATCCCCCTCACCCTATGCTTTACACTTGAGTGAAGAGGAGGGAGTAATAACTCCGAAATTCTTCCAGAGAAACTCAAATGTCTCCTTAGGAGGTGGCTTCATGAATATGTTTGCAATTTGTTCCTTTGTATCCACGTATTCTAACTTGACCTCTTTCTCTACAACCTTCTCTCTCAAGAAATGATATTTGATTTCAATGTGTTTTGTTCTTGAGTGCATCACCAAATTCTTTGAAATATTTATGCACTTTTATTATCAAAAATAATAGTGGTAGGATCTTAAAACTCAACCTTCATCTCCTTTGAGTTCTACTTCATCCAAAGCACTTGAGTGTAGCATGATGTTGCAACAATGTATTCTAATTTTGTTGTAGATAAAGAAATTGATTCCTTCTTCTTACTCAACCACTTGATGCAAACTATCTCAAGAAAGAATGCACCACCAGCGCTCTTCCATTTATCTATAGAAACACCGCCCAATCTACATCTATGTATGTTGATAGAGTGAAAATTTTCACTCTTTGGGAATAAGGCGGAATTCTTTAGTAGGCTCAATCACCCGTCTTATTTTAAGCATGCATGAGCCTCTTTGTGTGATGCGAAATCTGAAAATATTCCAAGCGCCTACGCGTGATAGCTAAATGCGATGTTGTCATATACACCAAACTATAGTACAAATTACGATCTGCCAGTCAAATCGCACTCTTACTCAACTTACACCTGGCGGAGGGTGTTACAACAACTGGGTCTTCCATCCCAAAGTTGTAAACATCCTTTGCGTGTTATGAGATGAAAGATTCCTTTGTCTAATTAGAGACAATCTATAACCCTAAAAAATATAATTCTCCTAGCATAAACATCTCCGACTCGTTTCTACATAGCCTTTTAAGTTGCACAATTTCATCGCTAACTTCCTCCAAAATGATGTCTTAATTATATGCCACAACAATCAACATTTATTTTTAATGTTTTGATATACTATTATTATCCACTATTAACCCTCTCTAAAATCCTTGCCACTGCAAGTATCCATCCAACCTTACATACCAAGCTATAGGAGCTTACTTGAGACAATATAAAGCATTCCTTAATCAACAAACATAATCTAGATTGTTAATGCATTGAAATCCTTCTAGTTGCTTAATGTAGACTTCTTCAAGCTATACATTCAAAAATGTTGACTTCACATCCATCTAATACACATTGAAGTTCTTGTAAGTTGACAAAGCTAAAAATATCTTGATTTCCTCTAGTCTTACTACCAGAGAAAATGACTTCAAAATATATACCTTTGACTTGAGCATAACCTTTACACACAATTATTTATTTTTTTGTGATCACTTCACCTTCTTCATTCAACTTATTTCTAAACACCCACTTGGTTCCAATCACATTTTTGTCCTTAGGCCTTGGGACAAGTTCTGAAGTTTCATTCTTCATGATCTAATTCAATTCTTCTTCCATATCATCTATTCATCCTTGCTCATTGCTTAGTTTTTTATGTCTTAGGTTCTATCTTTGATAGTAAAAAAAAATGTACCTATTATTTTGATCTTTCTAGCCTCATCTAGGCTAGAATCCCACTATATTTATCACCAATAATTTGATCTTTATAGTGATTCTTCTAAACTTAGCTAGATTTTTTAAAACAAATTCCTCTTTAGGTTCTTCAATATTGCTATAGATTGTCTCCTCTTCCTCTTCAACTTTTAGAATAATAGTATTCTAAATAGTTTCATCAACATTTACATTTGCACTTTCAACTATCCTCTTTAGCCTTTCTTTATAACATTTATAAGCTTTGGTTGTTAAAGCGTAACCAAGAAAAATACCTTCATTTGATCTTGAATCAAACTTACCCAAATTCTCCTCATCTCTCTTGATGTAGCATTTTCTTCCATTTTTTTTGATACCTTACTAATGCTAGTCTTTCTTTCCATAACTCATATGGAGTCTTCTATATCTTGTTCTTCATCCAAGCTCTTTTCAAAATGTACACAACCTTCTATGTAGCCTCTCTCTAGTACATATCTAAAAGCTTTCCCTGACATAGCATAGTCCTAGACATCTTATCTATAGTCTAGTTCTTTCTTTCAACAACTCATTTTTGCATAGGTGTTCTAAGAGAAAAATATTTCCTCTAGGTTCCATGCTCTTCACATAATCTCGCATACTTCCCTATTGTAAATTCTCCACCTCTATCTAATCTTAGGACTTTGATTCTTCTTCTAGTTTGATTCTCTACCATTTCCTTGAATGCTTTGAACTTCTCAAATGCTTTTGATTTTTCTTTTAGATATGTAATACAATTCATTCTAGAATAGTCATCAATCAACATTGATAGAGCTTCAAAAAAATTGGTGAATTCATGAGCAAGTCCTATTTGGGTCACAATTGTAAGCTTATGCATCCATGGATGAATTAGGGTTTTGGTCTAGAAACCCTCATTTTGTAGTCTCTTATTATTAACCTTTGGGTGCTTTAATTCTTTGCTAACCTGTTACATCCAATTGTCGGTCACTTAAGTCACAATTTGATTCATCGAGTGCATGTTTCCACCGACCCCTTCTACTTAGGTTCACTGGTTGCCCCAAGCTTCATCATGGTTTTATATCATTCCAAAGTCTGGCCAAATACTTTATAACAAGGAATAATGTTCAAGTTTCATTCTATGGGCTGGGTTTCATTGGCCTAGCCCACGGCCCCCTTTTAAAAACATCTTTTACGCATGAGAAATGTCCATCCAAGTCAACTAGTTGTCCATCGCTGAAATTCCTTCAACTAACAAGTTTCTTTCTTCAACAATCCATGAACAAGTTTTCCTCTTGCATTGCTCATTGCCAAAGTTCTTCAAACCATCAGCTCCACTTTAGAGATGAGCGATGGGTGTGGTAGTGTGTTGTATCGCCCATCATCGAAATCTTCTTAAATTTTCTTCTAATTTTAGTGACGAGTGATGGAAGGA
>VDFB02358122.1:0-52046 GCA_007258455.2 Sequoia sempervirens
GAAAGGAGAGTGGGTCAAGGGATTGCTACCACAGAGTAGCGTTCGTGCCGATTACACTGTACAACGGATCAGAGGTAGATTCGTTTGGGTGAAATTCTAGATTAGGCAATGGCAATAAGGCCAAACAAATTGGTCTGTGTTTTAAATAACAATAATCTAATTAATTGAAGAGTTTCTTGAAAAAGCTGTGTTTTTTTGCATCAATGTCTTGAATCACGCTTCATGATTGCTGTTTCTAATCCTGATGCACAATTTTGATACTCCAAAACTTTGACGCAAAATTAAAAAACAGTTTTTCTCTGGAAACTCCTGATGAATCTCTTAGACTGAAAATTTAAATTTTATTAATATTAGTTTGGTTAATTCACTTTCATATGGCTTCAAATTTGCAAACATCTACTTGAGTGGAAGATTTCCTGATGAATTTTATGTTTTATGTAAAATTTGTAGAACTTGCCGAAGGAACATGTGTGAAGAAGTATGAGTTTGCTGGAGGTGGGGAAGTCTATGACAAAGTGCACAATCGATGGACTCTGGAGCTGCCTACAGATTCACATCTTCTACTTTATCTTTTCTGTGCACTTCTTGAGCATCCTCAGTGGATGTTGCATGTTGATCCTGCTGCTTATCCTAGTACACATTCCAGTAACAATCCCCTATTTATTGGTAAATTGCCTTCCAAGGAACGGTTCCCAGAAAAATATGTTGCTGTTCTATCCACTGTCCCTAGCGTTATGCATCCTGGTGCTTGTGTACTCGTGGTGGGAAAGCAGAGTCCCCCGGTTTTTGGAATATATTGGGACAAAAAGCTGCAGTTTTCCATTCAGGTATCTTCTCATCTAATATATTTCTATGAATGAGGTTCTCTTCTTTTTGTATGATAAGGGTCAATACTAAGGAGTTACAAGGCTGCTTTTTGATTATGAAACACTGGTTTATTGATTGGAAAACTCATATCTGCTATCACAAAGTGGATGACAGAGAACATTCCTGCTATCCATTTTATAAGTTCAGGCCCCTATTTAGAAGTCATGAAAAACTATAGTAGTAGGTCAGATAGTATTTTAATGCCACCGTCAACTATATCTAGAACAAAGAAATGCATGAGTTTTGAAACTTGGATTGCAGTTAAATAATTGACAAGTTCCAGGTCCTCAATGCTTAACCGTAAAATTGTTATAGTGAATGATCAGGCACACTTGCGTTGTCACATCCTTACTAGGCTTTAGCTTGTCTTATTTATTGATAGCAATGCCTGCTGGTTAGACATATCTAGCTTTAAAAGTTTCTTCTGCCCTCTGCCTTCAACCCATGGTACCTTGTCATTGTTAATATAGTATCTAAATTAATTAATTACACTGACCAATTATTTTCTTGTGTTATCAGGGACGAACTGCTCTTTGGGATGCAATTTTACTTCTTTGCCACAGAATTAAGGTGGCCCATGGAGGAATGGTACAAGGAATTAACCTTGGCTCCTCTGCTTTCAATATTCTATCAGTTTTGGAGACACAATCACAAGGTTATGTACCATAGTGTCTTTTCTTCATTCTACAAAGGCGGTAATGCATATAAACACCCATTTTTCAGTGCTTCAATGTTGTTTATATGCTATGAATTTAAAGGCTTCAAAATTTTGTAATCCCCTTAGTGTCAATTCTTCTTTCTTAATTTTTATTTTTGTAATCCCCAAAAGCTCTGTTTCTAGTATGATTTATTTCTTACTGATTTTGATTAGCTGCAACAATCATAATTGTGCTGCTTGATGAGACTGATATTTCAATCACCCCTGATGAATACAAGAGTTATGATATCAGAACCTACAATCATTGAATGAAATCTCATCATACTGGCATCAAATGACTTATGTTTCTTTTCCAACTGAAACCCTAGTCATCCTGCAGGACCAGGGCATCTTCTTTCTATGCTGGTTATATAAATGAGTCTGTTATTATGATATCCTGTATATAGTACCTTGCTAGCCATTTCTTAGACTTACTTTGAGCATTTACACACAAGTTTTAGGTAGAGTTAACTATATATAGTTAAATTTAGATTGCAAGCCTATATTAGTTAACTATGGAACCTGCATGTATATATTTTTTAAGTTATTATCACTTAAAAAGTATGAAAAAACCATATTTTGGCAAGTCCTTGCAGTGTGCCTATTTTCACGTTAGTAACTTACATGTATGACGCACAATTTTCTTAAATATTTGGGAGTGGTTTGGACCATTTTTTAAACTTCTAACATGTATGTTATTAAGACTCTTAGAACAATGAAGTTTAAAGCTTATTTCTTTCATGCTGATTGTTTTAGTCATGCCAAAGCGTGGCCTATTTGTTTAAAACAACACTGTCCATTTTATTAGGTGTATTGATCAATAATGATTTATTTGGCTTTTGTAAATGATATCTCTCTATTATGAATGCACATCTAATGACAATAATGTAATCAATTTCAAAGAATACAGTTTGGTTGTGTTTTATTACAAGAATATAGGCAATGAATTGCTTTTATTCACGACCTAATTTTTTTAAAGATATTTTGACATCAAAGTTCTTGTGAAATTGACTTGAATGCCTGAAATTGTGTCCATGGACATGGACGTGTTAATGTACTGGGCCAATTTGAGATTTGTAACACATCTATTGTATTTTATGTTCGAGGACCGTGCAACCAGATTTGAACACTACTAGCATCCATGTATAGCGCTTAGTCTAATCATTGTTTTCCCTCACTTCCTTCACCCTACCCTCGTGTATTTGTATTTCTTAGGGCCTCTTGCCACTATTATCTCTTTGATTGGCCCAACTTTTTTCTTCTCTTTTTGAATGTTTATTTCTTTAATTTTTTTTAACCTTTTCTTGTCTACTAATGGTGGCTCTTACTTTCTTTTTGGAACCTGAATATATCATTGCTATTGTTTTATCCTTTTTTTTTCCATTGAGGGATGTGTTGTTTTTCTTTTTCTTTCCACACCTTTTATTGCCATCCGCTTTCCTACCTCCCATACACAAACCAACATTTTCTAGAGAAAGATAATCCTTTGATTTCTTCCATCAGTATATCTTTGGTGTTTTCCTTCTAGTTTTTTACCTAGTGCCATCCCATTTTATTAGGAAATCCTTTTGAACTAGGATATGCTTAGGAGGAATTCTCTTTTGCCATTATAAGACTTATTCCTATGCAACATTGAAGGTTTTTAACCTTCCATTAGCCACTAAATGACATATCTTTTTGGTTTATGTAAAATGTCATGCTTGTTAGATCATTTAAGCAGACTATATATGTGTTTATCATTGTTGTTAGAAGTATAAGTCATAATAAATAATTCAATTGTTTATTAAATCTATTAGAAAAGGGAGAATGAAAAAGCTCATGATTAAGAGCATAAGAGTTTCCATAGACAAGAACATGGAGTTGATGAAGCTAGATATAATTGACAACATATTGTGACAAAATGGTTATAGCAAAAGATTTTAATGACTAGGCTTTTTGTGATGTGAGAATGACAATTTGTCACATCCCTCATGTAACCAACTTCACGGTGGAAGAAAAGCAAATAGACAAATATGATTTAGCTAATGCAAAGTGGATGGGTTGGACAACTCTTGCCATTTGCATTAACTAGGGGTGGCATAGGAAGGAGCATGCCAATGCCATTATGGTGGTATGGCATCCTCCCCTTACTCCACATTAATCACATATAGGGAGTGCAGAAAAAGGGAGATTTGATTATAGGTTTTGGGGAAAATGGCGGATGGAGGATGATTGATCTACAACCCACCAATAAAGAAGCATGGTGTCCATTTGCAAGGATAATAAAATAGGGGCATGCCATTGATAGAGCATGGCATCCTTTCTCTTAAATGACTTGTTTTTTTGCAGGTAGTATTGAAAGAGTTGTCAGACTACTATTAAACCAACACAACCCCTTTGATTATCATATACATGTTAGAGGAAAAAGAACTGTGTAAGGAAAGAACATCAAGATGTGTGGGAGGAGTTGACTAGGGATTTGGCAAGTGGAAGGGTGTGTGAAGTTGAGGGACGACTTTTAGTAGATGATATAAGAGGAATCAACTTGAACAATTAGGCATGCGAGGTGAGGAAGCATGAAGAGGCATAAGTTATTAATGGAATCCCTCAAAGAAATGTGGTCTCATGGAACACCAAGATTTACAAAATATGCACAAGTGGATTTTGTTAAAAAGGCCATAAAAATTGGGAAGCAATGGCAATAGGAGGTGAAAATCAAACTCCACAACCTTTCTTAGCCTTATCCTTGCTTGTGATGAAATGGGAGCCAACTCTATGCGAGCTCTTGAAAAGAAAAGACAAGAGGATGGGCATGAGAGAGTGGTGCCCTATGTTATGGTGAGCGTGATGAAGGTGATTTGGAGGTTGGGCATAGTGGTCTATTTATGTGCAATTCTATGTGTTTGGATGCTCATTAGCAAATGCAAGCAATAATAATAAGCATATTTCAATTTGAAGAGTGTGTGCAAACTTCACACCATATGGTGTCTCCTATTTCGCCTACCTAATTGGTCATCTTACCAATGGTCACACCAATGTTGACTCATTTGTTGTTCACTTGGGCTCCTTTGTCCTCTTCCTTATCTTCATCCAAGGCAAATTTTACTCTAGGATAAATTTTGTATTAGGAGATAGTAGTTTGTTGGACTTAATCGAGGGCGATCTAATCACTTCTCTTTACTTTGTTTCAAGGAATTATTTTGATATAGACCTTGTATGATCTAAGTTCTATTGTGGCTTAGTTGGGTTTTGTGATTTCTTTTCTTTCAGGTTAAGATATTTAATGGTGATTATAATTTTGGTAGAATCAAAGTTAAAAAATAATATAAATTATAACTGTTAATATAAGTTAATAAATTTAATATATTTATTGGTAAAATTAAGTTAAATAAATAATATAACATTCATATATTAAAGGATGCAATTTTGGTAGAAATATAAAGAGGATTTTATATCAAATTTATGTAATCATTTAATGTTTTTGATAAAGGGAAAAACAGATTTTGAAGGGACCCGAAACCCTTATACAAAAAGAGCAAGGCTGCAGAAAAGACAGCAAGCAGCCAGCGAAAAAGATAGCTCCAAAACAAGACCAATCAAGATTTACAATTTACACTTTTCTTGTGGGAGCGGAGAATCATGTCGAAAGAAGGCTTAGAGGATTTAACTTTTTTTCCTTTAACTGTGATCCAACCTTCTTCCACTTGCGCCGCTTTACCATGCCAAACCAGCTCGCTACTTTCATGAGTATGAAAGCCAACAACTAGTAAATTTGGAGATTCATCATGATTCCTTTGCGCAAATAAAGACTTTACAGAAGAACCGCCAGAAAGGGAAGCCGAAGCACAATCACCTGAAGTGGCAGTCTTAGACTCAATAGGGAAAGCCCTAGCATCCTCGCCAGTTGAGATGATAGGAGGGGGCGTCCCTAGACCCAGTGATTCAGAAGCAACCACTTCTGAAAAACTCTTATTCTGATCAGCTTTCTTCTCAACCGTATAATGTTGTTGAGAGGCACCTTTCCACCAAGTAGTTGTCTTAGTTTTTTTCTCAAATCCGCAATCGTGCACCAAGATGTCCAGACAGCATCGCTTTCCGGAAGGAATCATTTAATGTTACATGTGTATAAAATTATAAAAGTCTCGCCCTATTCATTGAGGCCTCATTTATGAGCCTTGATATGATATAATAAAGGGTTAAGGACCACATTAAATAAGTAGACCTTATTAAACTAGATACTAAGCTAATGCTATGTGTAGGAGACACATTAGATGTCTTTGTCATGATAGAAACATGAGTATATATCGTCACCATGAGTATGGGTATATGTAAGTCCATTGTCATGATTTGGCAACATGCAAATTGCTTAACTCTAGAAGTCAAATCTATCTAATCCCCTTATTATGGGATCTCAATTTGTTTCTAATGGCATCAAGTTAGCAATTGACATTATGCTATGGCATTGATTCTTAAGTAGAACATTGTTCTAAACTAGAAAGATTATATGCTAGCAATAGTGTGATATACCCACTTTTGTAAAATATCAATGTGAAATAAGTGCAATTAGGATATAATTTGGAATATACTCAAGCTATACTTTTATGAGGACTATTATAATATTGTTGGAAATACCCTCGAGAAACTTAACCTTATGCATTTGAGGAACATGTGAAGTTTAAGTGGACTATAAATTAAGTGGTAAGAGTGAATATTTAATATTTTATGAACGTGACTATTTAGAAGTAATGGTTCCACAAGAAGGTAAAGAGAATAAAAATATATGTATTATTATCAAATGTATATCTTTGGATGTTGATTCAATGGATCTAGTGTTGTCACCATCTAGAGTCGACTTATGTATTTACCTTGATTAGAGCAATTTTATAACTATTGTGTTGTCCTTTGAAGTTTAAATAATTTTGTATAGCCTTTTTGAGGCATGGCATGTTTAATGGAGGTTGATGTCAAAATTAATAAAATCATGACGCTTGATCATATTAGTTGAATATCACTTGGAGCTATATTGGGGCTTCACATAATTGTTACATTGTGAATAGATTTCAAGTATCACTACCTTTACTATTAGTAAATGTATCCTAATTGAGATATTTATTCTATTTGGTTATCGTCATGCATAAATGTTTAAGAGGTTTCTTATTAGTATAATATAGAGGTTTAAGATATCTAGAACCAATACACTTGTGATACATATAATTACTAAATCACGTTATAGGTTATCACACTCTAATCCTAAATAAAACCTTGTTGTATAAACTATCATTGGCGTACCAAATGTTGTACGATATCCTTGATTGGTAATTGTAAGAGATTATAGGATGCTTTTGTTGGATCATGATGATAAAGATTGTGAGGTCTAATATGAGATCCTAATGTCCTTAGATGGAAGTGTTATAGTTTAGGCTTGCTAAATTAGGAATTGTGTTGGAATTTTTGGCTTGTTAAGTACTATTAATTGTTAAAGGAATCATGTTGGAGTATGATAGTATTTAATGACACAGGTCATGTGAACTTGTGTGTAGGTCCTTGAGGAACCATGCAAGAACTACATGTGACTTTGATATGTTTGGAAGCGGATACGTAGGTAGTCCTTGGGTGATGGATGACCCTGTGACCTCAAGTTCATAGGGGGAATAACTCCCAAATTTCGGGTTTGCTCCTATTTGGTTTGACCTTCTCTCTTTAGTAGGCTTCAAATGAGGCTGAAATGGGTATTATATGGTTATGAAAGAGTTAAGAAAACTTGATAACTTGTATTTTATGCATAATGTGTTTTTGAATAGTAAGTTGAATGAAGGAATTGATTTGACTACTTGGTAGTGGGTATATGATGAGTTGAGCTCATCTCGTGTTGGTTTTAGTTGCTTTCTTTTGTGTTGGGAAAATTAACCTCAGACTTATATGACTATGTATAGGCTCCTAATTCAATCAATTATAATCCACTTATTTTGTGTTAGGAACCTATCTTCTAGTTATAGTGCTAAGCATGAGTCAAGGAGCAATACTATGATGCTTGAGATAGACAGTAGTCAAGCAACAATACTATGATGCTTGAGATTGATAGTAGTCAAGGAGCAATACCATGATGCTTAAGATTGGTAGTAGTCAAGGAGTAATACTATGATGCTTGAGATTAACAGTAATCAAGGAGCTATACTATGATGCTTGAGATTGACGATAGTTAAGGACCATTACTACGAGGCTTGAGATTGATAGTAGTCAAGGAGCATTACTCAAGATTTGCAATAGTCAAGGAGCATACTATGCTAGTGACGAACATCTTTGGTTGCTTAGCCATTTGATGGATTGCAGGGAAGAAAGCTTCTAATTATGTGGGGAATTTTACCTTAGATTATCAAAGGTATGTAATTCCTTGGGTGAATGGTCATTAAGAAATTGATCCTATGCATTGTAGACTAGTCTGATTGTCCACTCTCACCATGGGCCACTGAATCCACTTGGATGGGGGCGGATAGGCATTGGAGTGTTTAGTGAATGTGTGCTTGTTACTTTGTGACGTGTCTTGTTTTACTTACTCTTTACTTGGTGATGATCACAAGTAGTATGGGATGCTTGCTATCATCGCGGTTGGTGTAGAAGACCAATGAAAAGGACGAGACCCACGATGTAGTATGTAATGCACTAACTTTCCTTTTCTATTCAAAATGCACTAAAGAGTAGGTGTTGGTCACTTGCTATGTACATGTTAGTTACTCCCTAAGTACTTATGTAAATTGCCTAGGGTTGTGCACATTGATATATTGGTGTCCTTGCTAGTGACAACATCTAGTATGGGATGCTTGATTGTTGTCATAACAGGCTTATGGGACAGTGAATTTGATAGATGGTTGATGCATGCAATAGGTTGCATCCATTTCTACTTTACTAATTGTTCTTTATGTGAACATGTGATTTATTATGTGGATTGTCACATTGGATATAGGTGATGTATGCTTGAGCTAGTCATAGATGTACCTATGATGTACACATGACCTCGTCACCATTGTATTTCTGATGTGTGTATGAGCCAATCATTGTAGTTGTGATGTGCATATGAATTAGTCACTATTGTACTTGTGATGTGTATGAGCTAGTCACCTTGTATATATATGTGATGTATGTTCAAGACAGTCAATGTGTATATGTGATGTATGTTGAAGCTAGTCATTGGGTATTTATGATGTATGTTGGAACTAGTCATTGTGTATATGTGACTTATGCTAGAGCTAGTCATTGTATACATGTGATGTATGTTGGAGCTAGTCATTGTGTATGTGTAATGTTTATGAGCTAGTCATGTTGTGTATGTGATGTATGCTTGAGTCACTCACTAGGGAAATTAGGGAATTACAAAATAATATTACCCCCATATATTTGTGTAAATTTGTACACTATGGATTGGTAATGTTTGTTATGGGTCTAACACCTAATGGAAAAATATTATCATTCTATTACAATTGGATAAGTTGATATCTTACACTAAATGAATTGTCTTGGACTAAAGGTGAGATCAAGGATTTCATACAAGAGAAGAGAATGAAGTCCCTCTAACATTGGTGGGTGAAATATAAAGCCTCTAATTTCTCAAAGGGATACATAGGTAGGGTCATGAGGGATGAAGCCTCGAGGCTTAGGTCTAGGTCTAGGAATGACCCTAATCTTGGAAGCTTAGCACTCCCATGTGTAACAATGTAACTGGCGATGTCGAGTTGATGCCACCTTGGTGAATGGAGAAGTAATGAAGTCAACACTTCTATGCTACATGGAAGATGCTCAGTTGATTAAGTTAGGTATTTGTTCTTAATTTGATTTAAGAAAAAAAATTGGTAGCAATTGAGGGGTGTTTGTTACACAATCCAAGATAGTGCATTTGCATTAACATTTGTTGCTTTCAAAGGGAGGAGATTCTTGCAAAAACCTTTTCTATCCCCTATAATAGGTCCAAATGTCATCCCTATTGGCAACCAAAAGCCTCTATATCAAAACAAACAAGTTGATTGAATATTGAAGGCTAGTTAAATTATAGTGACCCCCTTGGAAATGATGAAGTAGGCAAATAAGGTGAGAGAATTGAAGGATATAGGTTTGATTGGGAGATTCATAGGATTATGACCTACAATTTCAAAATTCAGACCCTAGATCTTAGAGTTTTGAGAAGCAAATAAAAAATTGATAACTCTTCCAAAAGGTTTCTTTTTGATAACAAGCTTGAATGAAGAATCTCAATCTTCCATCATTAATAGAGGGCCATGAATAATGAAGGGTGCACATTTGTTCATGCAAGTTTGGAAACCCAACTTTGTTCCAACTTCATGCAAGTTATAGGGTTAACTCCAGCTTGGAATTAGACTTTACAATCCTCCCTTTGAATTTTGAGATATGGTAACCTTAACCAAAATTGGCAAATTTGTGCCAATTGATGAGAATATTTAAGGGTGTTTTGTTTATGTATGCTTGCATTTGTATTAAGATTGATATGTAGAAACTCCTTCCAAACTTTTTCAATATGTAGACAAAAGACAATGTATGAAATCAAAGGTAATAAATAGGAGGAAATTCAATCTCTTATATCACCATTGCAAGCAATTAGGGCGTTTAAAAATATCATGTTCAAGGCAATGGAAGGACACAATATGGGGTTGGAAGAAGACCCCTTTAAGCAACACTACTAATAATTAGAAATATTGTGAAATTATAATTGCTATGTTTTTGGATAAAAAATGATTTTCCTTCTAACACAAGTTGACCACTTGAATACAAAAATCTTCAGGGGCTCTCATTTTGAATGATCAACATTTGCAATGTTGATCTAGGTTGCGTTTGAAAAGGAGTTGGAGGATCTAAAACACAAAGTCTAGATAGGTCTCGTTCTTATCATGAGGAAAGGGAGCTCACAACAACAAATTTCGAGGAATAACAAATAACAATAGTGCTCTCGCTCTGACTTGTAACAGGTTCCATCGTGCTATGTTCAATTATGTGTTTGTTGGTGTGGGCTCTCAATCCTTGTATGGCTATTGTTAGTGTGGGTTCAAGAAAATGCCCTTTTCTTGATATTCATCTTGTGAATAATGATGGTCCTAGTGCCTGTATGCTTAATGCTAACAACTACAAAAAGGGTGTTTTTGTTCCTTATGTTTCTTTGGTTTTTTTGCTAGATGCTAATGCGATTCTGAATGCCTCTGGTGTGGGAGTCATTTTGTCTCTCATGGATTTTAATAGGGACTTTTATCCACCTCCTACGCAATAGTTTGAATTGTCATCTTTTGCATTTGACCTCCATACCTTTGTTGGTACTAGTTTGGTAATAGTGCCATAAACTTGCAAGTTTGTATTCTTGCAATTGGGGATTCAGTTGGTGGTCATGTTATTTGTGTTGAAAAGTGTGTTTCTTTTGGTTTAGGTTTTCAGTCATCTTACACAACCATTGGAAGTTTTGAGGGTGTTGCACACCCTCCACGAGATAAATTATGGTCCCTTCCTTGTGGTGGTTTGTGGAAAATGAGGGTTTTTATTTGTGTAAAGGCTTGGTTTGTAGATTCAACAATATTTTGACTTCTCTTCTCAATTTACAAAATTGGGTCTTGGATTCATGGAAAGCTCTCGTTGAGGGAAAGATTAAGTTCTTTCCTTATGCAATGGGCTTCTTTCTAGTATCACTTGCCTCTTCTAAGGACATGGATTTGGTGGATGACAACCTGTTATGGATGTGGGGAGAGAAATTTCTACCAACCAAGGCTTGGTCTATTTCCTTCAACCCCCTCTTTGAACCTCTCAATGTTAGACTTGTGTGGGTTTGACTTTCAAATCTTCCATCCAATTTTGGGAATAATTCTACTATAACAAAATTGGCAATGCTATTAGGTATTTCTTGAAGGTTGAACCTACTACTTATTACATGGGCCACTCTATGTTTGTTTGCATTCAAGTACACATTGACATCTCCAAGGCTCTTCACAACAATGTTTTGATGGTGGGGGAATAGGTCTTGGATTCAACTTCTTGACTATGAGGGTCTCCCCTTTAGATGTTGATGATGCTTTACTATTGGCCACTTAGCTTTTTATTATCCACTCTCCAAGCACAAGGACATGACGACATGGTGGAAGAATGTTTGTAAAAATCACTTGACTATTATTGTTTTCAACTCTTTGGTTGATGGATCCTCTTAAGATGACAAGTTTTCTCAAGGTGTTGGATCTTCTCTTCCTATCACTCTTTCACCTCTATTAGTGAGTCCCACCTACCTTCTACTTTGGTTGCTTAATTTTCTCTTCCATTGGCTTCAATTTTGCTTCCGCCTACTCTTGAGGAGGTTGTTCAATGTTTAACTACTTTGGTTAGATGTTCCTCTATTTTTGTTGCGCCCAAGGATGGGCCCTTAGAGGGGGAATTCCCCCTTCTCCTAGATTAGTGGACTTGGAATATAATATTTCTTAGATACTTGTACAAAGGTAGAAGAAAGGTCTTCCTAAATATGTCTCCCAATCTCACACTAGAGTAAAGAGTGTGAGATTGAATAGGGTTGTGTTTGACATTGTTTAGGTTGGATCCTTATGTACTCTTTTGTTTCATGCATCTTAGTTGTAATTATGCTGGCTTGTGTTTGGTAGCTTGGTTGCAGTTATGTATTACTCCCTTTTGGGAGGTTTTTTTGTCTGCTTTGACTTGTTCTTTATGATATATAGGGTTTCTAGTCCCTTCAAAACCAATTTACCTAATAATTTTTTTTCCATCCATTGTTAAACAAAGGAGGCAACCTAGGATGAAGAGCCAAAGCTTATCACCATTGAAGTGCTATGCATCTCACAATGCGAGTGCTCAAAGAGAACCAAATTGTGGCATTGAAGGCAAAACAGGTTAAAAATCTAGTTTATAGAAAGTGGTAGAGTAGGTTAAAGTTGATAAACAAAAGAGTGTTTTGAAGTTTAAAAACTAGGAGAGTGAAACTCCATGACAACCACAATTTTTTTCCATGAAATTTTAAAGGCTTGAATGTCACTAATAAAACATGTTTGGTCAACTTTCTACTTGAATTACAAAAGGTGAATGCTATATTAATTCAAGAAATTGATGTTGAGAGGAGGTGTTTCTTTGGTTAAAATATGGTTTAAATGGTAGGGTGAACTTGTCAGTGTAGATGGGGCCTTGGTGGGATGGGTGTTATATGTTCGCCTTTAAGCACTGGTCTAGAAATAATTTCCAAAGGGTCCAAGAGGCAATTATGTGAAGTCAAGTCCTTAACAATATAACATTTCTTTTATTCAACATATATGGACTAATTGGACATGTTTCAAAGAAAAGATTATGAGACTAATTTTTAAGGGAAATGCTAACCTTATCTAATGAATTGGTCTTGTTGGGAGGAAATTTCAATGTAATCTTTGTTGAGAAGGACAAGCAAGGGGAAATTTTGAGAACAATGCAATCTCAAACAAATTTCTTAAAATTTGTAAATAATTTAAGCTTGTTGAATTTTTGAACTCATGCGAGGTGGTTACACATGGATTGTAGAGAGTTTAGATAGCTTAATGACTTCTTGAACATGCTTAGAAAAAGATTGGAAATTGGAATATAGCATGCTTTGAATCTCTGGATTAGATCCTAATTTTGATAGCAGTGTAAGGGGATTCCCTTCCATCAAAATCCCCATGCAAATTTAAATTAATGTGGTTAAAAGATCAACACTTTGAGAATCTTATGAGAAATTGGTGGTCAAATTTCCCAAAGACAAAAGGCTCTAGACTGTTTGTCCTAACAAATAAATGAAATCACATCAAAGGATTCATCAAAGAATGGAACTCCTCTCATTTGAAAAACATCTTTGCAAAAAGACTAGATTGCATTGGAGCTAAAATATTTGAACGAAAAAGGTTATGAAAGATGGCATGGGTCAACATGCTTATCTACAAGAAAGTATCTTGCTTACATATGTCATAGAAATCTAAACAAAATAAAATAAAATTGAGAGATAGTTAAATCAATTGAAGTTTGGTTATGTAATGGATATTGAAACACATTTTTGTTTCATAATTCCAATAGTTTGTTGGAATATATTTCCCAAATTTATGCAAGGGATGGAAGATTGTTGAAAAATATTTCAAAAATCAAAGATGAGGTCATGGGCTTATTTGAAGAGCGAAGCCTTTGAAAGGAGGCTTTATACTCTTGGAGAACAAATCCAATTACTTGATATATCTTTAGGTCTATAAGTGAAGCATAGACAAATATCTAATGAACTCCTTTGAAGAAGAAATCAAATTGCCTCTCTTCCAAATGCAAAGGATTAGGTGCTCGGTTCAAATGGTTTTTGGCATAGTCCTAGGCTTAGCGATTTTATCAAACTGTTGAACTTGGTAGCATTAAAACAATTCCAAACATTTCCAATGCAAAACAAAATTAGTACTTTATTAATATGCAAAGTAGATCCTTACAATAGGGGTATAGATCGTTACAATACTTTTGTAATTCACCATCATGCCCTTTACACAAGCATTGACATTCATCCTTACATGCAAACATCAACCCACCAAGCTTTCCTTAACCTTTGCTCATTTAACTCATCCGACTCTACCTCCTTTAAAAAACTATCTCCAAGATGAATGAAACCCTTATGTATTGGAAAACATGAAGAATTTGGTGCCCACCCATGTCCAAGCATGATGGGACATGTGGTAGGCCCTTATTTGCTCTTGGGATATATGTATGGGTTGTTATAATCACCTATTTGTCATTTTTCGACATCCAATTTGTATTCATGTGACAACTATGGAAATCCGAGGGGTTCGTGTATGTGGGATTTTGAGAGATACTTGAACATGTCCACAAAGCATAAAACATTTTTCCATTCATCTTTTTAGGGAAAAGTTGGGGGTATAGGGAAATTGTAGAAGTTTGAAAGGTATTATGATATCTCCACATGGCTAGGAAAGTTCCACAAATCTGGGTGTAGCACGAAATTCCACAATAGGAGTCCACCTTGAGGGGAAATGGGATTGATGGAGAATTGTGGGAATTCAATAGGCATTTGAATCATCTAGAAATTCCCACAAACTCAAAATAGGGTGAAAGTTCTATAATTATCTAGATAGGTGCAAAATTATTGTAACTCCATAACTTGTTTGAATTAGCTCAGATCTTCACCAAATTTGAAATGTGAGTACCCAATTGGCCTCTTAATAAGGAAAAAATAAAAAAAACATTCTCACTTTGTCTTCCATATCTAGAACATTCTCATCATCCTTTATTACATTAAGTACCGAGATAATTAAATACATTTTCAACTAAAGAGACTTCAATCTAGAATACCTTTTCTCCTGGCCTTATGATCATCATAACAGTTGGCCCATAAATATTCAATTCTTTTGCTATGCTTATAGATATTCCTCAATCCTTTAACAATGGATCTTGGATTGAATAATTTTCTTGACCCATATAATTTTAGATTGATTTGAGCCATTTCCACTTCTATGCTCTTTGAATCCTTACTATTTATGTAAGAATTTTTATTTATAATAATAGGAAATCCATGCCCCTTAATAGTTTTAATACAAATTATGAACCTATGCTATTTGTCTACAAAGTTGAAGCAATAATAGTTTATCTCATATTGAGGTAGCATATGTAGACTAAGAGAAGGGGGGGGAGGTGAATTGGTCTACACAAAACTTAACCCCTTCTTGAACTTGAAAATTTTAGCACAACTCAAACTCCTTTAGTAGACATGAATGGAACTTTAAGCAGAGTAGTAACAAAGAAGAATATAACAATTTGAATCTTTAACACCTTCAACAAACTTTACCAATGAAAGATATAATAGTGATTGGATCAACAACAAAGAGAGAGGGATAAAGAACACATACATGCACAAAGAGACACCAAATTTACATGGAAAACCCAATAAGGGAAAAACACGGTGATAATTAACTCACAATATAAGGCTTATTGCCAAAACACTTGCAAGAAGGCTCATTGCATTAGAGCAAGATACAAAAGGAATTGCAACACTGAAGTACCAACCAACTCCAGGAGCAAGATACAGAGGACCCAATGAGATTCACTATCTAAAGCAAGATACAAAGATATATAAGAGAATTATAAAGATTTCCAACACAAATCTCTGTTGATTGGGGCATTCAAGTAGGATTTATCTTTCCTTTCACAATATTTAACATTATCTTTGTTGGATATTCAATTCAGATCAATGACACACTTTTCCACACTTGTACTCTACATCCTCCATGTTGCATTCAAAGTGATCTTTCATTTATATCCACCACAACACTTTGATTCTTCAACTAGGTAAGCTAGGAAGATAATAAACAATAAATTTAATTGGTCGACCACCAAAGCATGATGCAATCCTATCTCTAGGATAAAGAGGACCAAAACAAATTGTAAAAATTCTTTTAATATGATCCAAAATGATTTCCTAAGCACACATCAACCTAAGTCAACATCAAGGACATGTGTGGATGTTCTCCATTGAAGCACATAACCAGTCAGCCCATAAACAATCTTTCAATTGAATTTACTTCATGTGGTCTTAAAAAAGATAGGTCTGGACCCAAATCTATCATGCCACACCTTCCATTGCTGGTGAATCCCCCCAAGCACATGGATCAAGCAAAGGAACAAGCCCTATTAGCCATATATCCACAAAAGATCAAGAAAACCAACTGAAGACACAATGTGGAATCAAAGCTACCAATTAGCAATGTGTGCATCACATAGGGATGTTCATTGAATATCCAACATCATTTCCATACACTTCTTTCATACTATCATGCCATCAACAACCATCGTAGACCAAATAGGTACAAACAACTTAGTTTAGGAAACACAAAATACACAATCAGATGATGTAACATTTATATAACAACTTGTGACCACTTCAATAAATGAGATTGGAATTGAGACATTGCATAGATGTGAACCCATTCTCCAAGTCGCATGAGCAAATAAATCAATGCAGAGAAATCTGGAGCATTTCTCAGACCAACCCAGACAACTAGCAACACTACCAACCTATTTGACATGAAGCTCCTCAAAAACACAAATGGCTTGAAAAGATAGGAGTGCAATGTACATAGAGCAATGACATTGAATACCAAATTGCAAGACGAAAACTGCAACGGAGGAATGCAGAGCATTCTCCTAGATAGACTGTAATGCACCTTCCATAACCAGAAACATTTGAGTAACTTGCAGAGACCAGAACTTCCTTTTGTCAACACATATTATAGTAACATTAGGAGAGAGCATGAGACAGACTGTAGATCATCTCTCCAACATTAGTCATGCTTCTAATCCTCATCTTAATATATTATCACGAAAACAACTCTTTTGACAGTAGTAATGCATTATATGAATATCAACAATACTTCCTTGAAAAGGCATGATACAAAATTCTTCAACACTTCTCATCTTTGATAAGACATGACATCCAACTATGAACTTCTTTAACTCTTCTCTTATTTGATAAGGCATGGCATCCAACCAATGAAATCCCAAATTGAATGTGCCAAGGACTAACAACAAATTAGTTAGGTGCCAACAATCTCCATCAATGAAAACCATCAATGTTGAATTCAATGATAAAAACACAATCATTAGTGTTGACATCAATGACAATTGCTAACAATCTCCCCCTTTGGCATTGATGAAAACACACTACTCATTCTCCCCCTTTGAGATCAAGGACAAATGGCCAAACACTTTTGCACAAGTCGACATTACTTTTTCTATCTTTAGGAGCAAAGGGCGAAAAGATCTTCTATTGAAGCAACATCACATGCTCCCTCTTTGACCATCAACACTTCTTTTCCACACACATACAACAATTGCATAATTTCTTCAAAATTCCCCCTTACTACCAGCTCCCCCTAAAGGGTAGTACTGATCAATCCAGGAGAAAGGATATGACATGAATTTCTCCCCCTAGAAAGATGCATCATTTATGCATCTAGTTAGAACGAGGGGAAATAAACACTAGCTTCTAACTTAGATATTTAAAGGTATCCTTTGAAAAGGCCTTTGTAAAGATATTTGCAATCTCATCTTTTGTAGGCACATAATCCATTTTAACTTCATGTTCTACAACTTTCTCTCTCATAAAATGGTATTAGATTGAGATGTGTTTAGTCCTTGAATGGATTATGGATTCTTAGAAATGTTAATAACACTTGTATTATCACACAATATAGGAATAGGTTCATTAGACACCACTTTTACATCCTTTAAGGTCTGCTTCATCCAAAACATTTGAGTGCAACAAGATGCTGCAACAATATATTCTACATCTGCTGTGGACAAAGACACTGATTCTTGCTTTTTGGTGAACCATGAGACAAATCTGTCTCCCTAAAATAATGCACTTCCACTTGTACTCCTTCGGTCATCAATACAACCCACCCAATCAACACCAATAGAGGCACTTAGAGAGAATTTTTTATCCTTTTTTCTACCATAGGCCATAATCTGGAGTTCCCTTCAAGTATCTGAAAATTCTTTTCATAACTTTCTCATGAGATTGCTTAGGATTGGCTTGAAATTTGGTAACGAAATATACTACATGCATGATATCAGATTTGGAAGCAATTAAGTACAACAATCTTCTAATCATAGACCTATAGAGAGTCCGATCAACTACCAAAGACTCATTTGATTTACTTAGGTGATAGCCAGTCACCATAGGAGTACCCACAAGTTTAGAATCTTCTATTCCAAACTTCTTCAACATTTCCTTTACATATTTGGCTTGAGAAATAGAATGCCACCATATTGCTAAATAATTTGAAGGCCTAGAAAAAAGGATTTAACTCACTGATCATTGACATTTCAAATTCTTTCAGCATCTCTTTTGCAAACTCTTTTCACATATTATCATCTCCACCAAAGATGATATCATCAAAATACACAACTACAATCAACAACTTGTCTTCTTGGACTTTAATATATAGATTACTATATGCAATACCTTTTTTGAATCCTTGTTGAAGTAGATAATTATCTAGCCTTGCATTCCAAGCTCTGGGAGATTGTTATATACCATATAGAGCTTTCTTGAGTCTGCAAATCATGTCCATATATTTTGGTAACTAGAAACCATCCAATTGCACAATTTATACCTCTTTTGTTGAACAACTAGAATATTGAGAGGGGGGGTGAATCAATATTCTTTTAAACCATTCAAAAATTTAAACATCCAAATCACATAGAACATTTAACTGTTGTAATGAAAGAAAGCATGAAACATCACATAACACATGATCATTAGGATATTTATGTGGATGACTCAAAATGGAAAAAACCACGTTAAGGATTAGCTCACAATATATTATAACCAGTTATAGTATATTTACAAAAGTGCTCACTGCAGGTGGACTCACTACCTACAAAGAAAATATAGAAGAGAGATTTTGGCTCACATCCTAGTTTGAACTATTACAATTGCATCTACCATATGCATGAAATACAGTTCTAATGATGCTCAACAAACTGACTTTATACACTTCATCTAATTTAGATCTAACACTCTTCTTTTCTTTGCATTCACATCACTCTAATATTCTACTCAACATTGACAACTTAAATTCACACCGCTTTGGTAATATTCACATCACATACATGTAGAACATTCACAAAATTCATTACTATCTTTAAAACACCGAAAAACATCTATCATATATATCTGCGTCAAGCATAACATCAATTAGGTTAGCCTAATTAGATGTAACATTCAAAATATAACTTTTCGGCTTCAACCCTTTCCATACACGCCTCATGCCAAAAGTCAAATATCAAAATAACTTGAAATTGATTGGCATGGACCTATAATAGATCGACATAAGACCGCAACACTTATTTAAACTTCACATACCTTTAAACTTATTAGGTCGACATTGTTGAAGACCTAATACCAAAATTCTTCAACTATGTATCCACATTTGGACACATGGACCTCAAAATTCAATGCCAATTGGAACTCACCCGCTAATTCTATCTATCAACATATCCTCAAAAGTGCAAAGCCAAAACCTTATCCACAAAGAGGTGTAGAATCTCCCACTCAAATGCACTATACAGGAAATGGCTGTAATCTGCTAGGCTGAACTTTTGTTAGATCTCTCAAACCAAAAGCCAAAACATGATGAAATTTTGGAATTAGATACTTCTAACAACCACCAAAATAATGTTAGAAGCACAAAGTGAAAACTTTATTTACAGATCGATGCAAACTAAAAAACTGAATGCTCTGTTACACATAATTAACAAATTTTCCACTTAGTGAATTTTCTATCACAACCAACTTTACCGGATGAAACCATCTTGCAAAAATTTCTTCCACAAATACTCCAAAACTTGTTAGAACCAACCAAAATGATTTGCAATGATCTGCACCATGATCTCCACATCAAGATACAATGTTGACATCAATGACAACATTGCAACACATTGTTATATAGCTTTGTGCTTATCCCTTATGCTCATGTTGCCAACAACAACATCAATGGCATTCTTCCAACAATCTCCCCCTTTGTCATTGATGACAACATGCCAAAATATCTTCAAAACATTCTCCAAAACAATCTCACCATTTGAACTTAAAGGAAAAGTGCACATACAACAATTATTTTGACTTATACTAGATCTTCCCCTAAGAAATATATGCATTGTTGAATGAAGAAGACAACTGGGGGTGGGTTTGAATCAATTATAACAAATTAAAACATCAAAACCCTCAACACTAATTAGACCCACAAACATTCATTAAGCCCTTATTTTGTTAGAGTGATTAATCATGAAATGCATATAACAAAAAAAAAATTGTTGGCCCCACGGTTGCCATTGCACCAAAATATTGACTTTTTAATGCCCAATACAGCTGCCATAGTTAATGGATCCACGAGAGGCGGTTAGTCCATGTCACAAATCTTGAGGGGAGTGCTAACCATTTTAAAACAATGTCCCCCTTAATGTTATTTGAGGGGATTCAAACCCGACACCTTTAGCTCAGATACCAATTGTTGGCCCCACGGTTGTCGTTGCACCAAAAAATTGACCTGTTAATGCTCGACACAACCGCTAAAGTTCATGGATCCACGAGAGGCGGTTAGTGCATGTCACGAATCTCGAGGGGAGCGTTGACCATCTGCCAATAGAAATATCAACACTATATAGAAGAGAACACTAGATTTATGTGGAGAACTCAGTGAGGGAAAAAGCATGATGAGGATTAGCTCACAATATAAGTAATTGCAAAACTGGTACAAGGGCTCACTGTTAGAATATGACACACTGTCCAAAAAGGCTCATAGTGAGGGCTTCCTTCCATAGAAGAAACAAAGAAGATATAAGAAAAATTTCACATAGATAACAACTTCTCAATACGACAAGGAATCCACCACAAATGCTCCAACACTTTCGCAACCTTGTTTGAAAGATTGCAAACACCCTCAACTCACTGCATTCAAGAATCTAGTACTTTGAAGTTCGCATTGCTATGCTCAAATTTTCTCTACTCTTTGGAAATTCGCATCACTTGAATCACAAATCTATTCTTTCGATCTTGACAACCTTCAACATCTTGACTCATGCTTATACTGCCCCCAACCTTGAAAAATTTCTCCAGGTTGACAATACACACTTCACACTTTGTAATTTCAAATTAGGTTGGCACCAAACATTCCCGCAGTGGATAAGAATGAAAGTGGAACAAAGCAACACTTAACTGGAAACCAAATTAAATCTCACATTCCATGCTATGCCTTCATTAATACTTGAACACCTTCAAATGTAGTGTAAACACCAGGTCAACCATTACTCATGAAAACACATTAAACATTAAGTAAATGCTTCCTTAAATCAATTTGAAACTTCTGGACAATAAAATTCACTTGAACACGATCCAAGAACATCTTGGAAACCAACAACTTCCTTTGCAACAAATCTTACTTGAAGATTATAAACATACTGTTTATCTAGAAAACACTGCCAGACACTGCAATACTTTGTAACTCAAAAGTCCTTCCAATACGCCTAACCATGAATCCTCTTGACACAAGCAAGAGAACAACACCATCAAATCTACTTTAGAGCCACAAGTCCTAAAAATAAATTGCAGAGAAATGTGGACCAAATACATTTCTCCTAGACACTTCTAAACAACATTGCAAAACTAGTTCACATATTGGTGAACACAACTTCCTTTGACTAGTGATCCAGAAGCCAAAATTTTGGATATAGAAACTCTGAACAACTCTAACCAACATATCCAAACCATAAAAGTAGATCTTCAACCTAGAAGAAATGCGAAGCAAAAATAGAACACCTTTGCAACACCCTATTTCCTTATTTTATCAATTTTCTTAGTATCCTCAACATCTTTATCATGCAACAACCTTTCTCAACACATAGTTGACATAAATAACAACACCAACTTGTTGACATCCTATTGACATCAATGACAACACCTTCATACTTGCAACATGCATATGTACAAATAAAAAGATATATTCTTCGCATATGTACAAAGAATGTTGAAACTACAAATTGAAAAGCATAAGAATAAAAAAATGTGTCAACCAGAGGAAGTTGACTCTTGTAACTTCTGCAAATGAGTCTTCCATGCTTGTTTTCCTTCCATGTCTTTAGTGCTGGCCCAAGCAATCTACATTGCGTTTCAAACTCCATCAATATGTCTTCTTCTAAAGTGTTAGGTACAAGATTCATCTGTGTAGCCTTAGTAGCACTCAAAAGGGCATTGCATACATGTATAAATTTTTCATTCAGTAGATCCCTTATCTCTCCAAATTGAAAAATGATATTTTCCCTTTGTGCTTGTAGCTGAAAGAACTTATGTAAATATTCAATTACACTCCTTGTGGCACCGGCTATACCAAGTGCCAAATCATAGGCATTGGAGGCTTTATTTATTGGGGACTCAATGGAGTCCATCTCATTCCTTATGCTCTAGGTGGCACCGGGCCACTTCATGCAATATTGAAACAAAGCCTTACCCTCATCCACATAAATCTGTGCATCCTTCAAATTATTTGAATTTTTTTTGTGTGCAAGACCACACCTCTCTATGATTTCTAACATCCTTTTATCATTCATACTCTTTTCTATTTATTTCTCTACTTCACCTTTGAGACCGAAGGCATATTCCTTAAAAGACTCAATTAAAAGCTTTAAATTTTCCATATCGGTGAGTGATGTGTCTATGTTTGCACCGGGTACAACCTTTTGCAATGCCTTTAGTGCTTCATCCATCAACTCTCCACTCTTTTGATGTGTCTCAATAATCTCCTTTTGGGCAGATGTACGAAATACATCTCCCAATTGTAGCTTGTGGAGTGGGGAACTCTTGTCCAGATCTACACTTCCCTGTTGCATTGGTAGCTATAGCAATTACGAAGAAACAAGAGGTTGGAACTTGAGTTTCATACTCAATAGGTTCTTCAAGGAATCTCCAAAGGATCCAAAGGATTCATCAGAAGTCTTTATCATCTCCACAACTTGCTCTTTTACTTCCTTTCCTTTGTCCTTTCTAGAGTCTACATGTATCTTTATTCTTGCATTTCTGGAGGTATCCTCTTCCTTATCTTCACCTTCCTTCTCTTTATATTATTCCTCATCTTCCTTTTCTGCGTCAACTCTCTCTTCTTTAGTATCGTTCACATTTTCTTCCTTTGCAGATTGATTAGTGGTATCCGAAGGTGGAGTTTCAACAATTTCTTCAAGCACCAGAGGAAGAGAAGTGTCTTCCTTTGCTATTTCTTCTCCGGTGATAGTCTCTTCTTCCACATTTTTCTCTGCTTTTGCATCTTCTTATGCCACCTTTTCTATTTCCAGAGGGGTATTATCTTGTATATGCTCATCATCTATCACATGTTCATATTGAGCTTCAATGTTCTCTTCAACTTTCAAAGTAGGGTCCTTGCATTCTGAGGTCATCCCTAGGCTCTATGCTAGGTCTACAACCTTGTCAAAAGTCTCCTTTTGGAGTCTCTCATACCCTTGTCATTGCTCATCACTACCATTTGTTTCGTTCTTAGCTCTTTTGTGTACAATTGGGCCAATGTGGCCTTATTTTCTACAGACAGGGGATCACTTATCACTTCAAGAGCATGAGCCTTCATTTTGGCATCTTCTTCAATATCCTCTTGTATTCTCTTTACCAAAACATTCCAAAGCTCCACAAGTAACTTCTTTTGTATGTTCCTCATGTCCACTTCAAGCATTATGATGTATTTTACAATGGCCTCAACTATTGTGGCCTTATCGGTGTCATTAACCTCTTTATACAAAAGCTCCATTTTTTCCAAACATATCATGCTAAATTATTCCATTCACAAGTGCCTCTACCTTCATAGGACCGCAAGGTCTTACCTTTTGTTTCTTTACTTCATTCGAAGTCTTCTTTGTTTCTACCTTCTTTTTCAGAGATGCCTTCTTGGTGGTTTCTTTCTTCTTTTCTCTCATATGTATTACAAATGCTTCTTTTTCTTTCTCAATCACCTCTTCACTATTTTTGTCAATAACATCAAATCTTCTTCTTTTAGCACTAGCTTCACCTTGTGAATATTCACTCTTCCTTTTGTAGACCAATGATGGTATTTCTTCTTCTTCTTTTACATTTACACTCATAAATGTTTCTCTCATTTCCTTTTTCTTTTGTCTCTTCTTTACAGGGGTGGTAAGCCGTGCTATCAGAGTAGCATTCTTCTTCTTTGGCCTTATCATTTGCACAGCCAGAGGGGATTTCTCCTTCACTGGAGGACTGCTGGTTGATTTTATTTTCTCTCCAATAGGCTACCTAGTCCTAAAGGACTTTTGAATAGGAGTGGTAGATATCCTACTAGATCTTGTTCTTTCAAATCCTCTTGCATCACTTGATTCTCCCTTATCTTTTTCTCTTGCATACTGCATTTTTTCCTTTGATATGCCCATTTCCTCTACAATCTCATCAACCATCTTTCTAACATTCTTTTGTATTATTGGTTTCTTTTGCTCCATGTGCACCTCCATGGATTTATCTTCATAAGTATCATATCTTTCTTTAGTTGTATGCTTTGCACTTTTCAACAATTTGTCATGTAAACCAACAATTTCATATTCATTAACTTCATATCCTGTCACAGGGATCCACATAGACGTTGGTTCAACTACCTCCATGGTGCATTCATCGGTGCTTACCAAAAATGTGATACCATTTTTATATTTTTCTACCATTTTCCTTGGAATTTTGTCTCTCATGCATTCTCTTCTGAAAAACTAAAAAGAAGAAAATAAGTGCCTCATCTTGTGCATTCCCATCACCAAGACTACTCATAAAATCTTTGATATGATGAGCATCTGGTCTTCCTTTCAACCATTTCACTTCTTTGGTTTTGGGGAGTTCATTTAGAAAGTAGAAAAGTAAACACATAACCAAAGTCCCATACTTAAATGCATACTTCTTCTCCTTGGTTTGCTTCAAATTATCCATCAATTGTTCTCTTATCAACTCATAAAGATTATAGTCAACACCTTTTTCAACCATCTCATACACCACATTGATTGCGGTGGCAGATACAAAACTATATCTATTTGTGAAATAGATTTCATACCCAACTAGCATTGTTGCATAACTCATAGTTGGATTTCTGATGGGATTTACTGCCAAAGCCCTCTTATCACATGTTGCACCAGTGAGTTCCATTACCATCTCATTCTTAACTGATTTCAATATAGGAATAGGTCTAGTGGAGCATAGACCTGTAACCTCTCTAATTACCTCTTTTGTTATCATGTTAGGCATGTTGGTCCAAAAAAACTTGTCATGTATTTTTCTTAATTCCATTCTAACCAACTTGTTATCAAAACAAAAAATTGGAAACCATTGCCATACATCCAATTTCTACGCATCTAGGTTTTGATACTCTACTTCTAGGGAAAAATTGTCTCCAGTCAATTCCTTAGCCCATAAATCTCCTAGCTTATTGTGATCAAATTCTTCCACCTTGCCATGAATGTAAATCCTTATATATTCGGTTGGAAAAACCCTATATGGAACATACGAAAATGCACCTAGCGGGTTGTGTTCAATAGATTTTGCAGGGTAATTCTTGAATTTTTGTTGTGGCTTCTCGGTAATCTCAACAACCCTTGGTGTACCCATTGCAAAGAGTTCAAACTGCTTTCAAATAGAGTTCTTTTGAAAACTATGGAAAAGATGAGATTGTAAATACCTTTTCTTTCATTTTCCATTTTAGGGTTTCAATGCACAGGTTGCAAATAGCTTTGATCACTCTAAATCACTACCTCACTGCTCAACTTCTTTTCAATGCTCGTTATGAATGAAATTGGATAAGTAAAATCACTTTATAACCCTTGGAATTTGACCTAATTTCAGAGTTAATGCTTCAAACAATAAAGCTGGTAAAACCTTTCACTGTATGCACAATCAACTTTTGATGCTCCACAACCTTCCACATTGACATATTTTCTTCTACAATTTTCACCAATAGGTCAAGAATGTTGATAAACATCACACATCTTCATGCTAAGGCATCAACACCACTTTTTTGGAGGGGGATGAAAGATGTTCATTAAAGCCCCCCTTGAGCCAAAGCTCTCAACTCAGTTTTAGGAGGAAACATCTGCACTGAAGGATGGTACAGATTCATCCTTAACTTGTGTCTCTTCTTTCTTTCTCCAAATATTTTCCATCTCCTTTGTTTCTATTAGATCAATCTTTTTTACTGGTTCATTCCTCTTAATCGGATTATCCTTCATATTTTTGCTTCTACAAAACTTAGCAATGTGTCTAGGTCTATTGCAATTGTAACATGTGACATTCTTGTGACCAATATTCCTTCCATTCATTTTATACTTGCATTGATTAGCTTTATGCCCAAATCCATGTCATGTATAACAATAGCCTTTGGAAGATTGAATTATTCTACCATTGTTATAGCCATTCATCATTTGAATTCTACACTCACTAGCTCTATGACCAAATTTCTTGCATGTAAAACATTGACTAGTAAAGGATGGAACATTCCGATTCATTTTGCTTCTACATACCATTTCCTTATGTCCAAATTTATTGCAAGAATAGCAAAAACCATTAAAATATAGGTACCATTGTGCATTTGGTTGTCTGACTAATGGTCTTCTTTGATTCCAAATCTACTTGCTATTGTTCTTCTTCTCTTCAATCTTATTTTCAACATTTAATGTCTGATTTGATTTTGAACTTTCACCTTTTTCAAATCCTAATACTTTATTTGTCTTTAGCTCCTTTTTGATTTGCAATCATTTCATCAAGATTTATAGAACTCATCTTGAATTTGTCTTCATGGCTTCTTGCTTTCTCCAGATCTGATCTCAGGTTTACCACTTCTTGTTCAAGCCTTGTACATTCCTTTTATTTGCTTTTCACCATTACATTCAAACATTCTTCAACTCTTTTCTTTTCTTCAATTTGCACTTTCAGGCCAGTGATGGTTTTATTTGCTTGCTTCAATTGTTCACTGACTTCCTTATGTATTTCTTTGAGCTTCTTGATTTGCTCTCTCAGTTTTTTGATGCATTCATTTGCATCTTTTACATTTTATTTTAGATCTCTGTTTTCACCTTTAGTTCTCTCTAGATCTACAAGCGAAACTTTGAGTTCTCCATCTTTTTCAAACATACAATCTTCTTCAATGATTCCTATAGTTGGAATCTCTTTTGGAGGAGTAGGAAGTTTTCTATCATCCACGTATTCAACCTCCAAGATCTTCCCTAAGTGGTTAAGCTCCTTCCAAAGAACTAAGCTCTGATACCAATTGTTGAACACCCAAAATACTGAGAGGAAGGGGGTGAATCTATATTCTTTTAAACCATTCAAACATTTAAACATCCAAACCACATAGCACATTCAACCGCAGTAATGAAAGAAAGAATGAAACATCACAACACATGAACACCAACATTTTTATGTGGAAAACCCAAAATGGGAAAAACCATAATGAGGATTAGCTCGCAATATATTATAACTGGTTATAGTATATTTATAGAAGTGCTTATTGTAGGTGGACTTACTGCTCATAGAGAAAAAGATAGAAGAGAGATTGTGGCTCACAACCTAGTTTGAACTGTTACAATTACATCTATTATATGCATGAAATACAACTCCAATGACGCTCAATGAATTGACTTTATACACTTCATCTGATTTAGATCTAGCACTTTGCTTTCCTTTGCATTTGCATCACTCTAATATTCAAATCACTGAGAAATATCTAGCATATAAATTTGCTTCAAGCATAACATCAATTAGGTCAGCCTAATTAGATGTAACATTCAAAATATAACTTGTTGGCTTCAGATCTTTTCATACACGCCTCACACCAAAATTCAACTCTCAAAATAACTTGAAATAGATCAACATGGACCTATAATAGATCCCACATAAGATCATAACACTTATTTAACCTTCACATAGCTTCAAACTTATTAGACTGGCACCACATAAGACCTAATACCAAAATTCTTCAATTGTGTATCCACATTCAAACACATGGACCTCAAAATTGAATGCCAACTGGACTTCACCCATTAATTCCATCTGTCAACATATCCTCAAAAGCGTAAAGCCAAAAACTTATCTGTAGAGAAGTGCAAACTCTCCCACTCAAATGCATTGTACATGAAATAATTGTAATCTGCTAGGTCAAACTTTTGTTACTTAGATCTCTCAAACCAAAATCGAAAACATGATGAAATTCCAGAATCAGATACTTCTAACAACCAACAAAATAATTTTAGAAGCGCAAAGTGAAAACTTCATTTGTATATCAATATAGACCCAAAAAATGGATGTTTTGTTACATAGAATTAATAGAGTTGACACTTAGTCAATTTTCCATCACAACCAACTTTATTGGATCAAAATATCTTGCAAAAATGTATTCCAAAAACACTCTAAAACCTGTTAGAACCAACCAAAATGATTTGCAATGATTTTTACCATGATCTCCACATCAAGATATAATGTTGACATTAATGACAACACCACAACACTTTGTTATATACCTTTGTGCTTATTCCTTATGCTCATGTTGCCAACAATAAAATCAATGAAATTCTTCCAACATCTTCTTATAGATCACCATTTAGGAAAGATGAGTTGATATCCATTTAATATACCTTGAAGTTCTTATGAGCAGTAAGAGCAAGAAACATTCTTATTGCCTCCAGTATGGCTACTAGAGCAAAGGTTTCTTCAAAATCAATACCTTCAACTTGTGAATAGCCCTTACAGAGAAATTCGGCTTTGTTCCTTACCACCTCACCATATTCATTCAAATTGTTCTAGAATACCCACTTTGTTCCTATCACATTCTTATTAGTAGGTCTGGGAACCAGTTTCCAAGTCAAATTTTCTCTATTTGATTTAATTCTTCCCCCATTTCCTTTATCCAAGTTTAATCTTTGCTAGCATCAGTAAAGTTCTTGGGCTTCACTTTTGACAATAGGCACAAATTTACTTGCTCATTTGTTCTTGCAAACTTCCTTCTTGTTAGCAAAACTTCATTTTTGTCTCTAATGATACGATTTGGAGAATGGTTCTTTTGCACATATTTTGGAGTCTCGAGAGTCTTTATTGGTTTCAATTCCTCTTCTTCTTTCTCTTCTATTTCTTCTTCTTCTAATTTGATCCAGTGAAGTATATCAAATCCAGAAACCTTAGGTTCATGTGATATTTGACACAAGTCTTCATCAACCTTGACATTTGTACTTTCAATCATCTTTCCCAATCTCTTGTTTTAGCATTTGTTTGCCTTGCTTCTGGTTGAGTAACCAAGAAAGATTCCTTCATCACACCTTGAATCAAACTTTCAAAGCTCTCCATCTCTTCTAATATAGCATCTACTGCCAAAGATTTTAAAATATCTAACAATGGGAGGTCTTCCATACCACAACTCATAAGGGGTCTCATCTTAATCAGATCTAGCACTTTACTTACCTTTGCATTCACATCACTCTAATCTTCTACTTAATATTCACAACTTAAATTCGCACTACTATGATAATATTTGCATCACATACATGTAGAACATTCAAAAAATTCATTACTATCTTCAAAACACTAAAAATGATCTAACATATTTATTCACTTCAAGCATAACATTAATTAGGCCGACCTAATTAGATGTAACATTCAAAATATAACTTGTCAGCTTCAACTCTTTCCATACATGCCTCACGCAAAAATTAAAATATTAAAATAACTTGAAATAGGTCGGAATGGACCTATAATAGATCCCACATAGGACTGCAACACTTATTTAACCTTCACATACCTTCAAACTTATTAAGTCAGCACCACAAAAGACCTAATACCAAAATTCTTCAGCTGTGTATCCACATTCAGACACATGGACCTCAAAATTGAATGGCAATTGGAATTCACCCACTAATGTCATCTATCAACATATTCTCAAAGGTGAAAAGCCAAAAACTTTCTATAGAGAAGTGCATACTCTCCCACTAAAATGCATTGTATAGGAAATGACTGTAATATGCCACATTGGACTTTTGTTACTTAGATCTCTCAAACTGAAAGCCAAAACATGATGAAATTATAGAATCATATACTTATAACAACCAAAAAAATAATGTTAGAAGCATAGAGTGAAAACTTCATTTGTGGATCTATGCGGACCCAAAAATTGGATGCTTTATTACACATAATTAACAAAGTCGACACTTAGTCAATTTTCAATCACAAATAACTTTATTAGATCAAACCATCTTGCAAAAATGTATTCCAAAAACACTAAAAATTGTTAGAACCAACCAAAATGATCTACAATGATCTGCACCATGATCTCCACATCAAGATATAATGTTGACATCAATGACAACACTGCAACACATCGTTATATACCTTTATGCTTATCCCTTATGCTCATGTTTCCAACAAGAACATCAATGACATTATTCCAACATCTTCTTCTAGATCATCATTTAGGAAAGTTGAATTGACATCCATTTGACATACCTTGAAGTTCTTATGAGTAGCAAGAGCTAGAAACATTCTTATTACCTCTAGTTTGGCTATTGGAGCAAAGTTTTCCTCAAAATCAATACCTTCAACTTGTGAATATACCTTATATAGCAATCTAGCTTTGTTCCTTACCACCTCACCATCTTCATTCAACTTGTTCTAGAATACCCACTTTTTTCCTATCACATTCTTATTAGAAGGTCTGAGAACTAGTTCCCAAGTCATATTTTTCTATATTTGATTTAATTGTTCCTCCATTGGATTTATCCAATTTTCATCATTGTTAGCATCAATAAAGCTCTTGGGCTCCACTTTTGACAATAGGCACAAATTTACTTGCTCATTTGTTCTTGCAAACTTCCTTCTTCTTAGCAATCCCTTATTTTTGTCTCCAATGATATGATTGGAGAATGGTTCTTCTACACATATTTTGGAGCCTTGAGAATCTTTACTGGTTCCAATTCCTCTTCTTCTTTCCTTTCTATTTATTTTTCTTCTTCTTCAATCCAGTGAAGTATATCGGATCTAGAAGCCTTAGGTTCATGTGAGATCTGACACAAGTCTTCATCAAACTTGACATTTTTACTTTCAATAATCTTTCCAAATATCTTGTTGTAGCATCTGTATGCCTTGCTCTTGGTTGAGTAACCAAGAAAGATTCTGTCATCACACTTTGAATCAAACATTCCAAGGTCTCCTTCATCTTCTGATATGGCACCTACTGCCAAATTTTTTGAAATATTTAATAGTGGGAGGTCTTCCATACCATAACTCATAAGGGGTCTTATTGTTGTTGACCCTCATTTGTACTTTGTTAAGAAAATAGACAACATTATGTACTACTTCCTTCCAATACATATCTAGTAGGTCAACATATTTCATCGTTGTCCTAACCATTTCTTGCACTATTCTATTTTTTCTTTGAACTACCCCATTCTGCTGAGGGGTTCTAGGAGTAGACAGATGTCTCCTAATACCATGATCTTCACAAAAATTTTCAAATTCCTATGAGGTAAATTCACCTCCTCTAAGCCTAACATCCATTTCATTCTTTATTTGCTTTCCCATTTGACTTGCACAATGTGTTTGCAAGCTTGGTTATTCTAGGAATATCTCTTACTGTATGAGAGGAATTGATTTTTACCATGTTTTCAAAGTTGATGTGCCCCCATTTTTTAATGCCACAACCAACATTCTTTGAACTAATCCAAATAAGATGATTCTTCCATTAGCTTCCTTTAGATGATAGATATGACCATATGTCCTTGTTCCTTAAGCAATAAGTCTTCTGGAACCTTCCTTTTTGATTTCACTTCTATTAGCATGAAAAGGGAGATTGTATGCTTTGTTGCACATTTGACTAACACACAAGAGATTATGTTTCATGCCTTTAACATAAAGGACATCTTCAGTTATGTTCTTTCCATCAATTGTTATATCACCTTTTCCACAAATTTGTGTTGACTTATCATCACCAAACTTAATAGATCCACCATTGACCTTCTTGAGATTAATGAACTTACTCTATCATGAGTCATGTGATGAGAACACCCATTGTCAATCACCCAAGCATTTACCTCTTCCTTAGCATGAAAAGCAGTCCATATTGCCATAGATCTTTTATTAACCTTGATGTTCTATAAGGTACCAAACCTTTTGCGTTCTCTAGTATAATTATTTTTTCCTTCCAGAGGCATGAATATATTTTCATCATTTGAATCATTATCTTCATCTTCAGAGGAATATCGGCTTAACTTAGAGTAGAATCCTCTTTTGATTTTCTCTATTTTCTTATCATCAACGAATTCTTTATAGGGATATCTAGATGTAAAATGGCCAACTCTCCCATAATTGAAGCACCTGAATGGTAACTTACCTTTGTATTTGCTATATCCTTTCATTAATCTTCTTGCAAAATTTTCAACTTCATTAAGTTCATGAATTTGATCAACAAATTCATCTTCAATATTTTTGTTAACTTTAAATGCAACTTATTTATTTGGAACATCTTGACCAAACTCTCTCATGTAAAAGGTAGTAAGAGTACCAAACATTTCATCAAATTAATAATGATCCAAATCTTTAGATTCTTTAATGGCAGATACTTTGTGACTAGTATTTTGGGAGAGATCTAAAAACCTTCTTTACAATTTCACTTTATTTTACTTCACCAAGTATGGAGATCCCAAAGTCAATTTCTTTCACCTAGAGCATATAACTTGCAATGTCATCTTCGGTCATCTGTAGAGTCTCAAATCTGCTTATGAAGATCTACATCTTGGCTTGCTTCACTTTAGAATCTCCTTCATAGATGCTACTAAGCTTCTCCCAAGCATGTTTGGTAGAACTGTAGTTTATCACCTTTAATAATTCTGAATTGGCTAATCCACATAAAATAGCATTCTTGGCTTTAACATTACATTCATATAATATGATTTGATTTGGATTTGTAGGAGGAGTGTTAGGAGTAGTAGAACCACTTTTGACTGATTTCCAAACACCAAATCCTAGAGAGTTTAGGTGTCCTTCCATTATCAATTTCTAGTAGGAGTAATTAGTCCCACCATATGTCATCCTAGATCTTTTCCTCAAGATGTTGAGCTTCTACAAAGGAGCTGAGCTCTAATACCAATTGTTGAACACTTTTGGAGACAGAGGGGAGGGTTAATTAGTCTACACAAAATTTAACACCTTCTGGAACTTGAAACTTTCAACACAACTCAAAATATTTTAGCATACATGAATGTAACTTTAAGCAAACCATTAATAGAGAAGAATATGACAATTTGAATATTGAACACCTTCAAGAAAAAATACCAATGAAAGATATAACAGTGATTAGATCAAAAAAAATATAGAGGGATAGAGAACACACACATGCACAAAGAGACACTAGATTTATGTGGAAAACCCAATAAGGGAAAAACCATGGTGAGGGTTAACTCATAACATAAGGCTCATAGCCAAAAGACTTGCAAGAAGGCTCACTACCTTAGAGCAAGATACAAAAGGACTTGCAACATTGAAGTACCGATGAGTTTTGGGAGCAAGATATAAAGGACCTAATGAGGTTCACTATCTTAGAGTAGGATACAAAATATATATGAGAATTACAAATATTGCCAACACAACTCTCTGTTGATTGAGGCATTCAAGTAAAATTTATCTTTCCTTTCACAATCTTTAGCACTATCTTTGTTGGATACTCAATACATCTCTCTCACACACTTTTTCATACTTGTACTCTACATCCTCAATGTTGCATTTGAAGTGATCTTTTATTTTTATCCACGACAACACTTTGATTCTTCAATTAAGTCATCCAAGAAGAGAATAAACAATGAATTCAACTAGTCGCCACCAAATAATGATGTAGTCCTATCCTGAGGATAAAGAGGACCAAAAAAAATCTTAACATTTCTTTCAATATGATCCAAAATGATTTACACACATTCGTACATCAACCTAAGTCGACATCAAGAAAACATGTGGATGAGACATTGAAGCACATAACCAGTTGGCCCATAAATACTTTTAATTGATTTTACTTGATGTGGTCCTAAAAAAGATAGGTCATGACCCAAATCTATCATGACATAGCTTCCATTTCTGGTGAAGGCCCCCAAGTAGATGGATCAAGCAAAGGAACAAGCCCTATCTGCCAGATATCCACAAAATATCAAGAAAGCCAACTCAAGACATAATGTGGCACAAAGGTGAACAATTAGCAACATGCAGATCACATAGGGATGTTCCTTGAAAATCCAACATCACTTCCATAAACTTCTTTCATACTATCATGCCATCAACATCCACCGTAGACCAAAAAGATACAAACAACTTAGTTTAGGAAACAAAAAATACATAATCAAATGATGTAACATTTATAGAACAACGTGTGGACCACTTCAACATATGAGATTGGAACTGAGACATTGCACATATGTTGTGAACACATTCTCCAAGCCACATGAGCAAATAAATCAAATACGGAGAAATGTGGAGCATTTCTCAGACTAGTTTAGACAACTAACAACACTGCCAACCTTTTGTATTTGATAGGAGCCTCCTCAGAAACACAGATGAACTAAGAAGATAGGAGTGCAATGTACATAGAGCACTGACATTGAATACCAAACTGCAAGACCAAAACTGCAATAGCAAAGGAATGCAAAGCATTGTCCCATAAAAACTTCAATGCAACTTTCTAAACCATAAACATTTAAGCAACTTGCGGAGACCATTACTTCCTTTTAGCAACACATATATTATCAAGAACATCAAGAGAGCGCATGATTCAGACTCTAGATCATATTTCCAACATTAGTAATGCTTCTAATCCTCATCTTAATATATTGTCATGAAAACAAATCCGCTGACAGTAATAATGCATTATATGAATATTAACAATACTTCCTTTACGAGGCATGATATGAACTTCAACACTTCTTTTCTTTGATAAGGCATGAAATCCAACCACGAACTTCTTTAACTCTTCTCTTCTTTGATAAGACATGACATGCAACCTATGTAAGCCCAAACTGAGTATGCCAAGTGTTAACAACAAATTAATCAAGTGCCAACAATCTCCATCAATGACAACAATCAGTGTTGACATTGGTGACAACAACACAACCATTAGTGTTGACATTAATGAAAACAACTGCCAACAATCTCCCCCTTTAGCATTGATGGAAACTCATTGCTCACTTTCCACCTTTGACATTAAGGAAAAAGGGCCAAACACTTATGCACAAGTTGACATGACTTTTTCTATCTTTAGGAGCAAAGGGAAAAAGGATATTCTATTGAAGCAACCACACATGCTCCCCCTTTGACCGAAAACACTTCTTTTCCACACACATATAAAAAATGCATAATTTATTCAGGACTCCCCCTTACTACCAGCTACTCTTGAAGGGTAGCACCGATCAATCCAAGAGAAAGGATATGACATTAATTTCTCCTCCTGGAAAGATGCATCATTGATCTATAAATGAATTGAGCGCTTGCTCGTTTAAAGTTCATGAGTTAGATTTTCAAAAAGACTTACAATAGTCAATCTAACATCAAGGTCTTTTAATTATTGATTTGAACCCAACATGTAAATCCAAATATCTAATCTACTAAGCTCAAATAAACAATTGCAAGACATCACAAAGAAAAAGATTACAATCGAGGTGATAATGAAGTTCATTGAAATCGGCTACATCTCCGGATTTTCGAGAAAGACGAATCAATATACTGTCTTCAAGACTTGGAATCTTCACAGGTTACAAAAGGAATCGACTTTCGCCTTACAAGAGGCTTCCAGAAAGTAACTCCGCCTATGACTATAGTTCCCATGTCAGCAAGACGTTCTTACAAAAGAACAAAAGAAGCTTCACAAAGCTTTTACAAAAGATGCTATTACAACCTATTCAAATTCTTCACCAAGTTACAAAAATCTCCTCCTGAGATTACTTGGTTTCAAGAAGAATTGGATGTTTCAATACAACCCCTTACACCCCTCTAAATACCATTACATTTTCCATATAGGGGGTAAAACCATAATATTTTACAAAATCCGTTATATCTCCCATACAAGGAAAATATATTTACCAATCTTTTATTTTACAAATAAAAATCTCAAATCCCCCTAATAAAATATTTGATTTGTTTTGAAGCCCATAACTTATTTCACTTTTGGGCTTTGTTTGTTTAGGAGGTTGATTATTTGTTTAAATTCAAAGGCATTCGGTTTTTGATCTTGATTAAGAAAAACCGATGCCAATAAAAGTATTGAACCGCTTAACGGTCCATTGGTGGATGTATATTTTAGAACCCCACCGGTTGGGGGTTCAACTCCCGCTGATGGCTATTTTTATCCACTGAATCCCAACCGTTATTCATTAAAACAAACCTGAGAGACTTATGGTTAAAGCGCAATGTGCATGGGCTAGTGGTGGAGGTTGGTGCTAATATCCGATAGGTGGGGGGTTTGAATCTCCCAAACTCCAATTTTGGTAAACGGTTCAATCTACACTTCAAAGGAAAGAGAAAACTTGGCTGCCACGTGTGCCTGCCGACACATGCCACGTGTCGCATTATGATTCGCTACCAGTGACACATCATCAACATGTGTTAGAAACCAATTTTCCAACAACACTGATGTCACTTGCCAACACAACATGCCAGCTAGATGTACGGATGCCACCTGTCAAGACACTATTCATTAGGCACGTCTATGTCACTTGCTAACTCAGCGTCCACATCACTATACAATCGCCTCGTCACCTACCACATCATTGTACTTGTTGTACGGACTAATATGTGTCAACTCCCAATTGGTCCATGCTAGAATTTGTATGGCTAACTCATCGTGCTGACGTCATCTGTACAACCTATACCCTTGGTCAACTACAAACTCTGACCTTCCATATCTCGCACATATGATTTCTGATTTGCTTGAAACGAACGCCGTTAGAAAGCTCTCGACAAGCTCTTCGCGATGGTACCAAATTTGATCACTTTTGATGATTTCAATTTTTGAGCACTTTTTCCCATCCCTGATCTTGAGTTGACCAACCTTTGACCAAACTTTGACTTGCGATATCTCACACGTACGGGCTTAGATTTTGCTCGTTCAAATTGTGTTGAGATCGGTTCGCTGAACACTTTGACATGGTGCCGCTTCTAGGGACTTTATGAATAGTTAAAATTTCAGTGTCTGTAGATCCACCTGGATCAATCATTTATGCATCTAGTTAGAGCAAGGAGGGGAAATAACCCCTAGCTTCTGCCTTAGATATTCAAAGGCATCCTTTGAAAGGGCCTTTGTAAAGATATATGCAGTCTTTTGTAGGCACATACTCCTTTCTAACTTAATGTTTTGCAACTTTCTTTCTTAGAAAATGGTATCAGATTGAGATGTGTTTAGTCCTTGAATGGATTACCCATTCTTAGAAATGTTAATGGAAGTTTTATTATCACACAATATAGAAATAGGTTCATCATACACCACTTTTACATCCTTTAAGGTATGCTTCATACAAAGCACTTGAGTTCAGCAAGATGCTTGCAACAATATATTCTACTTCTACTATGGACAAAGATATCGAGTCTTGCTTTTTGATGAAACATGAGACCAATCTATCTCCCAAAAAGAATGCACTTCCACTTGTAATCCTTCGATCATCCACATAACCCGCCCAATCAATACCAATATAGGAACTCAGAGAGAAATTTTTATCCTTTTTGTACCATCGGCCATAATCTAGAGTTCCCTTCATGTATCTGAAAATTATTTTCACAACTTTCTCATGAGATTGCTTAGGATTGGCTTGAAATTTGGAAACTAAACTTACTGCATACATGATATTAGGTCTGGAAGCAATTAAGTACAATAATTCTCTAATCATAGACATGTAGAGAGTGATCAACTTCCAAAGACTCATTTGATTAACTTAGGTGACAACCAGTTGCCATAGGAGTACCCACAGGTTTAGAATCTTTTATTCCAAACTTTTTAGCATTTCCTTTACATATTTGGCCTAAGAAATGAAAATGCCAACACCTTGCTGAATAATCTGAAGACTAAGAAAAAAGATAACTCACCAATCATTGACATTTTAAATTCTTTTTGCATCTCTTCTACAATTTTTTTTGCACATATTACCATCTGCACCAAAGATGATATCATCAACATACACAACTACAATCAACAACTTGTCATCCTAGACTATAATACATAGATTAATGTATGCATTTCCCTTTTTGAACCCTTTCTAAAGTAGATACTTATCTAGCTATCCATACCAAGCTCTAGGAGATTGCTTCAGACCATATAGAGATTTCTTGAGTGTGCAAACCATGTCTAGCTCTTTTGATAACTGGAAGCCATCCAGTTGCTCAATGTATACCTCTTCTTCTAGATCAACATTCATGAAAGATGACTTGACATCCATTTGATATACCTTGAAGTTCTTATGAGTAGTAAGAGCAAGAAACATTCTTATTGCCTCCAATATGGTTATTGTAGCAAATATTTCCTCAAAATTAATACCTTCAACTTGTGAATAGCCCTTACAAAGCAATCTGGCTTTTTTCCTTACCACCTTACCATCTTCATTCAACTTGTTCCATAATACCCACTTTGTTCCTATCACATTCTTATCAGTAAGTCTCAATTTTTTTCTCTATTTGATTTAATTCTTCCTCCATTTCCTTTATCCAGTTTTCATCTTTGCTAGCATCAGTAAAGTTCTTGGGTGCCACTTTTGATAATAGGCACAAATTTACTTGCTCATTTGTTCTTGAAAACTTCCTACTTGTTAGCAAACATTCATTTTTGTCTCCAATGATATGATCTAGAGAATGGTTCTTTTTCACATATTTTGAAGGCTTGAGATTCTTTAGTGGTTCCAGTTCCTCTTCTTCTTTCTCTTCTATTTCTTCTTCTTCTTCAATCTAGTGAAGTATATCAAATCCATAAACCTTAGGTTCATGTGAGATTTGTCACAAGTCTTCATCAAACTTGAAATTTGTACTTTCAATCATCTTTCCCAATCTCTTGTTGTGGCATCTATATTCCTTGCTCTTGATTGAGTAACTAAGAAAGATTCCTTCATCACACGTTGAATCAAACTTTCCAAGGTCTCCTTCATCTCTTCTAATATTGTATCTACTACAAAAGATTCTGAAATATCTAATAGCAAGAGGTCTTCCATACCATAGATCATAATGGGTCTTATTGTTGTTGACCCTCAATTGCACTCTATTAAGAAAATATACAACATTATGTATTGCTTCCTTCTAATACATATTTGGTAGGTCAACATATTTCATCATTGTCCAGGATATTTCTTGCACTATTCTATTTTTCTTTCAACTATCCCATTTTGTTCAGGGGTTCTAGGAGAAAAAAAATGTCTCCTAATACCATGATATTCACAAAAATTTAAAAATTCATATGAGTTAAATTCACCTCCTCTAATCTTAGCATCCATTTTATTTTGTATTTTTCTTTAAAAAAATAAACTTTTCAAAGGCTTTTTATTTCTCTTTCAACAATGTAACCCACGTTATTCTAGTGTAATCATCTATAAGCAACATAAAATACCTTTCACCTTGTTGGCTCCTTTTCCTTGTAGGTCCACATAGATTAGTGTAAATCACCTCCAATGGAATTGAAACATAGTTCTCCTTGATTTTGAAACTATTCTTTGTTTGCTTTCCTATCTGACTTTCTTTGCACAATGTGTTTGCAAGCTTGGTTATTCTAGGCATATCTCTTACTGCATGAGAGGAACTAATTTTTACCATGTTGGCAAAGTTGATTTGGGCCATTTTTTAATGCCATGATCAACATTCTCCGAACTAAGCCAAATAAGAGGATTCTTCCACTAGCTTCCTTTAGATTATAGATATTATTGTATGCTCTTGTTCCTTAAGCAATAAGTCTTTTGGAACCTTCCTTTTTTATTTCAATTCCATTAGCATGAAAAGGGAGATTGTATCCTTTGTTGTACATTGGACTAACAATCAAGAGATTATGTTTTAGGCCTTTGACATAAAGGAAATCTTTAGTTATGTTCTTTCCATCAATTGTTATGCCACCTTTTCCACAGATTTGTATTGACTTATAATCACCAAACTTAATAGATCTACCATTTAAATTCTTGAGATAGATGAACTTACTTATGTCATTAGTCATGTGATGAGAACACCCACTATCAATCACCCAAGCATTTTCCTCTTCCTTAGCATGAAAATCAGTCCATACTGCCATAGATCTTTAATAAACCTTGTCGTTCTGCAAGGTACCAAACCTTTTGCTTTCTCTACTATAATTCTTTTTTCCTTCTAGAGCCATGAATAGATTTTCATCATTTTCATCATTTGAATCATTGTCTTCATATTTAGAGGAATAACAACTCTCCTTAGAGTAGAATCCTCTTTTGATTTTCTCTCTTTGCTTATCATCAACATATTCTTTATAGGGACATCTAGATGAAAAATGACCAACTCTCCCACAATTGAAGCACTTGAATGGTAACTTATGTTAGTATTTGTTGGTGCTTTTCTTTAATCTTCTCAAAAAATTTACTTCAACTTCATCAAGTTAATCAATTTGATCAACTTCACCTTCAATATTTTAACTTTGAATGCAACTTCTTTCTCCAGAACATCTTGACCAAACTCTTTCATTTCAAAGGGAGTAAGAGTACTAAAAATTTCATCAATTGAACATTGATCCAAATCTTTAGATTCTTCAATGGAAAATACTTTGTGACTAGGATTTTGGGAGAGATCTAAGAACCTTCTTTACAATTACACTTTATTTTACTTCACCAAGTTTGGAGATCCCAGAGACAATTTCTTTCACCTAGAGCATACAACTTGCAATGTATTCAACTTTAGTCATCCACATAGTCTCAAATCTACTTTTAAATATTTGCATCTTGGCTTGCTTCACTTTAGAATCTCCTTCATAGATGCTACTAAGCTTCTCCCAAGCATCTTTGGTAGAACTGCTATCACCTTCAACAATTTTGAATTAGCTAATCCACATAAAATAACATTCTTGGCTTTAGCATTATATTCATATAATCTGATTTCATATAGATTTGTACGAGGAGTGGTAGGAGTGGTATAACCACTTTTGACTGATTTCCAAACACGAAACCCTAGATATATTAGGTGTCCTTCCATTCTCAATTTCTAGTAGGAGTAATTAGTCCCATCAATCCTAGGACCTTTGTATGAACCATCATGTGTCATCCTAGATCTTTGCCTCAAGCTGTTAAGCTTCTACAAAGGAACCGAGCTCTGATACCAATTGTTGAACACTTCCAAAGATTGAGGGGGGAGGGTGAATTAGTCTACACAAAACTTAACCCCTTCTGAAACTTGAAACTTTCAACATAACTCAAACTCCTTTAGTAGATATGAATGGAATTTTAATTAGAGTAGTAACAAAGAAGAATATGACAATTTGAAACATTAACACCATCAACAAACTTTACCAATGGAAGATATAGCAGTGATCAGATCAACAAAAAAGAGAGAGGGATAGAGAACACACACATGCACAAAGAGACACTAGATTTATGTGGAAAAACCAATAAGGATAAAACCATGGTGAGAGTTAACTCACAATATAAGGATCACTTCCAAAAGACTTACAAGAAGGTTCATTGCCTTAGAGCAAGATATGCAAGGACTTGCAGCACTGAAGTACCAACCAACTCTAGGAGCTAGATATATAAGACTTGATGAGATTCACTATCTTAGAGAAGGATAAAAAATATATATTAGAGAACTACAAAGATTTCCAACACAACTCTTTGTTGACTAAGGCGTTCAGGCACAATTTATCTTTCCTTTCACATTCTTTAGCATTGTCTCTATTGGATATTCAATACAACTCACTCACACACATTTTCAAGCTTGTACTCTACATCCTCCATGTTGCTTTTGAAGTGATCTTTCATTTATACCCACTACAACAGTTTGAAACTTTAATTAGGTCAGCCAAGAAGAGAATAAACAATAAACTCAACTGGTCGGTCACCAAAGCATGATGTGGTCCTATTCCAAGGATAGAGAGGACCAAAAACAATATTAAGAATTCTTTCAATATGATCCAAAATGATTTACACACATGCGTACATACCCCTAAGTTGACATCAAGGAAACATGTGGATGAGACATTGGAGCACATAACTCGTTGGCCCATAAACACAATTTCAATTGATTTACTTGATGTGGTCCTAAACAAGATAGGTCAAGACCCAAATCTATCATGACACCTTCCATTGTTGGTGCAACCCCCTAAGCACATAAATTAAGCCCTACTAGTTAAAAATCCAAAAATGATCAAGAAATCCAACTCAAGACATAATGCGGCACCAAAGTGGCCAATTAGCAATGTGTAGATCACATAGGGATGCTCCTTGAACATCCAACACCACTTCCATACACTTCTTTCATACTATCATGCTATCAACAACCATCGTGGACCAAAAAGGTATAGATAACTTAGTTCAGGAAACATAAAATACATAACTGGATGATGTATCATTTATAGAACAACTCTCAGACCACTTCAACATATGAGATTGGAACTAAGACATTGCATAGACATTGTGAACACATTCTCCAAGGTGCATGAGCAAAGACATCAATATGGAGAAATGTAGAGCATTTCTTCAACCAGTCTAAACAACTAGAAACCTTGCCAACCTTTTGTATTTCATAGGAACTTCCTTGACAACATAGATGACCTAAAAAGATAGGAGTGCAACATACACAAAGCACTAACATTGAATACCAAACTACAAGACCAAAAATACAAAAACAAAGGAATGTAGAGCGTTCTCCCAAACAAACTTTAATGCAACTTCTTGAAAAAAAAACATTTGAGCAACACGTAGAGACCAGAAATTCCTTTTAGCAACACATATATTATTAGGAACATTAGGAGAGAGAATGAGACATAATGGGGATCATCTCTCCAACAGTTATGCTTCTAATCCTCATCTTAATATATTATCATGAAAATAAATTTGTTGACAGTAATGATGCATTATATGAATATCAACAATACTTCCTTGACAAGGTATGACATGAACTTCTTCAATACTTCTCTTGTTTAATAAGACATGGCATCCAACCATGAAATTCTTCAACTCTTATCTTCTTTGATAAGGCATGCCATCCAACCAATGTAAGCCCAAACTGAATATGCCAAGGACTACTAACAAATTACTTAGGTGCCAACAATCTCCATCAATGACAGCAATACAACCATTAGTGTTAACATCAATGACAACAACTGCCGCAACATATATGGATTCTTATCACAACCTTTAACTGTAATATATGTGAAGGCGGAGATTTGAATAAACCTACTTTCCCATCTTTTAATTTCATTCATTGTCTATTTTGCCAATTTTTTTCCAAAATTGCTCTCTAATAATCTAATTATATAGAAAATGAAAGCATAATTAACTCTTAACAAAATTATAGCTAGCTACCTTCATTTCTAATTGTGGGTAATATTCATACATTTTTTCTACCATGTCCCATGATTCATACTATTTGTATCCCTAAAAATTCTTTCCTTTTGTCAAGGGCATGTACTAGATATGAAGTCATACGAAATTTTGTGGTTGCTACCATATTAGTTAGTCGATCATGTAGGTCATCATTGATCATTGTAGCCCAATCAATAAATTCTTTCCTAGCTAGTATCTTAGAGATAAATTGGTACATCTAGAGCTACAACTCTCTTACAACTTCCTTTCTTGTGACCTTGATTATTAGTGTTATGCAAACATTTGATTCTTCAATGAAGTTGCCTCTAAATAATATTTTTGGCATTCTGCAAGTGTAGCTTCAGGCTAACTAATTTTTATTAATTACTTCTTGACATGTTCAAAATTTCAACATAATACTATTAAGATAATTCCATGGATATTTTTATGTAGGTGTCCCATGTTAGTAAACCAAACATTTCCTCTATATGTTGGAATTGAATTGATTTGACTATATTTCCATTAGAATCCCTAATTTATGTTTGATTTTGGTCATAATATTGTGCACATTTCATAATCAAATCTGCTACCTGCAGTGTGATGGGAATCATGTAGTTTGCACCAAACTATTGGACCTTAAGTTTTTGGTTTTCCTTGACATATATGTCTCACTAACAACCATCTTTTCCATGATGATTCCCATGTATACTAACAAATTAAATAGTGAGAAAAGTTCTTTGAATTTATATTTCATTTTAGTTGGAGAGGTCATATTAGATGAGAAAATACCTAATTTTTTTATATCTTAAGTTAACATTTGATTTTCACATTTTACCAATATATTTTATATTTCAACCAATTAAATTTATAATGTGGTTAATTAATTTTCAACTATATCAATCACAAGATTTCTAATATTTAAAAGTTACAAAATTCTTTATTCGAAGAGTGATTTTTAAAAAAATGAGTGCTTTATTCTTTTATTACATTTTGGGTTTGAAATCTAATTTGCATGTTGTATTTTGAGTTTCAAACCCAATTTGCATTTTACAATGAAGTTTAAGTTGTAAATTGTAATGCTAAAAATTAGAAAAATGATTAGGCTCATCAATTACAATTGGACTTCAGACTCCAATTATAGTTGCAAAAGGTTCTAAATAACAAAGTTGGTTAGTCTTCAAAATAATAATTAGACTTTGGACTCTAGTTATAATTTGTAAAAAAGTTAAAAACTACAAACCATAATTTTTTGTAAGTTTGATGTCAAAGTTCAAAGTTGGTTTGCATTTTACTTGACATTTACAAATTGCAAAATGTAAAGAGTTTTGAGAGTTTGCATTGCAACCAAATTTTAGAGTTTAGATGTATTTTGTAAATAATACACAAAATCGAAGCAAAATATGGAATGGTCCTAAGAGCATGAATTAACTAATTTTTAAAAATATTTTAGATTTTTCATTAATAGGTTTCTAGGTATAATATTTTTCAACAATTTTATCAAAACCCTAAAAGCTAGGGCTTAAGAAAGTTAAAGGCTAAGAAAACTAGGTAGGGTCTAGAAATCAATTAATTTAAACGATTTTTTCTAGAAATCTAAACCATAACAATGCTTAAAGAGTCTAATTAAGATTTTAAAACATAAAAGATAATGGAAATTAAAATATTTCAAGTTTTCAATCCTATGACCATGAATTCCATTAATGGTGTGTTTTTGGGGTAGTATGTAGTATACCACTTCTATTTTTTAGGGAATCACAAAAATTTATAATTTGTAGAGTGAAAATGGGTTTCAGGACTCAAAGGACTTTGTACTTTAAGTATAAAACTTTAGAATTTTGTAATAATTTATAAAATAACCCCTTTAATATCTTATACATTTACGACTTTGAAAATAAATTTCAATGAAAGAATACAGTTAAAATGAAGAAAATAAGATATTACTATAGACTTACAAAAAAAATGCAATTTCAAAACCAAACATCAGGGTTTCTAAAATTTTAAATTTTAGTTGTGTGTTGTGATGGGTCACAAAAAGGAGTATGAATGCATGCAATGGAAATAAGAAAAAGGGTGGCAAGTTTTAACAATTTTTCCTAAGAGAATGAATGATGGGGTCCTAAAATAGGAATGAATGATTATAAACATCATAAACACCTAAATTTTTCCATACCTGGCCACATTTGACTTTACCCCATTCTAGCCATGAATTAAATAAATAATATTTATTTATTTAATTAATTCATCCTTATTCCTCACCCCTAATTAATTAATTAATACCTACTTAATTGATTTATTTAGGATAATTAACCTTTAGTATTAATTTTTGTAATATTTAGTTCCACCTCACCCTCAATCCTTGTCCATTCAATCCTAACCATTGAATCCATTTGCATGGATCAAGATTTAAACTTTCCATCACATGACAAGTTTCCTAACCTACCTACCCAATCCCTTCCTCACATACGTGTGAGTATGTCTCTCAAACATGTGAAGCCACCCTACTTCCATCACTTGTCCCTTCCATGAGATTCCTCATGTGTGCTCACACATGTGCGAGCACCCCTAGCTCTTACACCTCCATTCCTCTTATGAAACTTGTCACAAGGCTAAGTCCTTAATCCATGTCATCACTCTCATTCAATCCTAGCCATCCATTAGACATGAAATCTTGACCTCCCATTTTCACCATCAAGAATCTATAAATGAAGGCATTTTCTCTCATTTTTATCATCTTCTACCATCCTAACTACATGTCCCATTTTCTATCTACTTGTTAACACAAGGATTTGCACCCAAATACAAGTTGAAAAACTCCTAAATCTCGTGCAACATTGGAATACTCTCAGGCTGTGGGTATCCTATAATGAGGGTAGACCTCCAGATTATGGGTTGGCTCCCTTTGAATATTTCTTTAAACACTACTAATTTAGATTGGAAAAGGGTAAGAAGGATGATGCATAAATTGAAAACTAAACTATGAGGTGATTCACCAACTGAAAATTGATTTGAATTTGCTTGACTATCTCACAAGATGACTTAACAAAATAAGCTATACTATTTCACAACTTAGCTTCACATGCTTGCAAAAATGATTGCTATGAAAGGCTTTGACTTTTCTGATGTTCATAAAAAGGTAAACAATCATGTTTTCACAATTTTTGATCCAACAGATTGAAAACACATTCACAAACCTGCACTATAACATGTTAATCTTTGCATTTAATATTGAAGGACTATGATAAAATAAAGGGAAACACAATATTTTCTCATATAAATCACAGTCAACACAAAAAAACTTAGAATGATTGAGAAGGAAACTAGATTTTATTGAAAAACAGGAGATACTTGCATTACAAATTTGTAGAACTCATAAGAAAATGAGTTACAATGAATGAATAATCTTCCATAGGAGCCACCAAACTGAGAACTCTTGAAAAGAAATGAGAGAAGAGAGACTTATAGAAAAGGTTCCAAAAATTCAAAATTTGAATTTTGGCTCCAAAACATGATGTGTTGTCCATCCTCTCCCTCAAATTAGGCATGCAACCGAAAGAGAACTCCTCCAAGAATGTATAAAGAGTTGTGAATCTCAAAACAACCTCATGGCTCGTATGCAACTGAAAACCCCTCGAAAATAGGGTTGTAATTGAATGAAAAAAGATATTATGTGCCTTAAATTAATCCTTGACTGAAGCTCCATCAATTTTGACTCTTAATTGAAGGTGAAGTGACCAAATCTCCCTGATTTCACTCCACATGTTGGAAAAATTTACTCAACTTCTCCCATGATCCATGCAAAGCTTTAAAGCTTTAAAGCAACTCCTTTTTGATAATCTCCCATCAACATTTAATGGTATCTCTACTTTTGCATTTCAAATATCTTTTATTTGAAGTGCTTTATATTCTATCACTTAAATAAAGATTTACATTTTTGAATCAAATGCAAATAATAAAGGCCTATCTCATTATTTGAAAATTGTATCTCTATTTTCCATTTTATAAATAACATCTATTTAGAAGTGATTTATAAATCACTCAAAATAAAGTTTTACATTTGATTTTTAATGCAAAATAAAAGAGTTTTAACCAAAAAAAAAGACTTACATAACTAAGTAAAAAATGAAAGGCTATGAAATGATCTTATGGCATGACATTTAAAATAAATACAAGACATAAAAATGCCATGACCCAACAAATAGGAATAATTTTTTTTTGAAAAAAATAAGGAAAAATTCCTTTGTCCATCGTGCCTCTCTTAAGGTTTGTCAAAACCTAAAACAAAAGGCAACATTTATTTTATCTTCATTTCATTTGTTGTCTTCTGGAAACTTCAAGCTTTTCTTGAGAAGCGTTGCCATGAGGAACCCTAACTCGATATTTTGAGTTGGAAATCTTTGTCTTCTACGCCATTTTTTTGTAGATTATGGAGGTATGAGGCATGGTGAGTTTGATTATGGTTGATTTTGGAAGTTTCCCTTCATTTTTGAAAAGCTTTTGAAGCTTATAGGGCACGACCTATCCATTATTTTCTGATATTTTTCTGTGTAAATTTGTCTTTCTACTGTGATTTTTATCTTGGACACCATATATGATTCTTTCAAGCTTTGTACAAGTATCTTCAAGCAAGTATTTGGAGATCAAATCAAAGGTCAATTGGGTAATTTTTCTTCTTGAAGGCCCTATATGCTATTTTCTTAAAAGAAAGAAAATTTTGCTTTACTAGCCACCATGTATCCTGTATTTCTTGTTTATAGATTTGAATCCTACAATGGTCACAACTATACTTCTTATTGCAGGCATAAAGACACTACTTTCACAAATGGCCAACCCTATTATGAGCTCGAAACACATAACCCCCAGGTGGGTTGCAAATATTTGTGAATGAAACTAATTTTCCTCAGTTTTACCTTAAAACCCTAAATGGATTTAAGTGTTCTCCAGAAGAAAAATCCGGGTTACAACCTTGAGCTCTATTCTATTATCCTTTATAGAATACTTATGGCTATGGCTCAACCTTTCTACAGGAATTCATTTTTCACACTTATTCTGACAAGTGTTCAAGAATTATTCTCCTTCAGTATCATACTACATTTGTATTTGATTCATAATAAAAACTTCATTTGTCATTTGTTGATAAATAACACTCTTTGTTGGAACTCCTTCATGGTTGCCAATTGGTTCTTGGTATTGCATTTTGATTGTTGATTGGAAAAAATATTCATGTGTATAAGTGGAACAAACCCTCAAAGCCCTTTGCTACCATTTGTGAGGGCTTCTAAAAACCCAGATCATCATGTTGTCAATGTTATACTTTTCCTTCATTTTCATTGCATATTATATTCTCGTCGCTTGTACTCTCCTATTTCCTTTATGTATATTACTGAAATGCTGAAAAATCATGTTTCTGATATGGTTTGATCACTCAATGAATTTATTGTTAATAGTTCATATCACTGCCATGAGATAATCTTCATATAACTAACAAAAGCTCAAGTATTTGCACATTTTATGTATAGAAATATGTGAACTTTGGAACATATGCTTGTTCACTATCATTTAATAATAATGTGCTTCCTTTGTAATGCACTTACATAAAAACACTTCCTACAAGATTCCATGTTTATGATGACTCAACATTGTTGTTATTCATGACACTGTAATCTCTATTCACCAAGGTAAATGATTTGTTTCCCTCTTTTGCATCAAGAAATTTGCAATAAAATACTATATGCACTTAAAATATAGATAAATAGGCTATGCATATATATTATGATGATGGCACTACTTCTATAATTGTAATGAGCTGGGCTCAACCCTTGTGGGAGCCACATTTTCCACCACTTATGTAGTAATTTGATGAACAACAACATTACTTGAAAACATATGAAATAGTAACAAAATTTGACCTATATCTGCACATGAAGCAAACAAGTTAAAAAAACTATGGATCTGATAGTTTATGGTGATTTGATCTGACACTTTTCATTTATCTCTGGAATTCAGGAGCAAAGGGGCTAAAGATACTGAAGATCAAGATGGAGAATCAACCCTACATCAACCCTTAAGGCAATGAAATACATGAATTCCTCTTATGTGTCTTTCTTATTTTAGTTAATCTTCAGATTTATGGTTTATACTTATTGTTGAATTAAATCAACTTAGTCATACCCACGACTTGTGTGCGGTTACAAAAAAATGGCTTTTAATATATCAGTTATTTCAAAGTATGTAATGGCTTGTGTCTCCATTTGAACTTGTTCTCAATTACATAATCTGAAATAACTAATATGAATTTGTTCTAAGCACATGTTTTGTAGTCAAATGAAGTAATAGTTTCAATGTACTTTGCTTCAAAATTGCAATTCTTTTTTGATAATCAGCAATGACAAACATTGCAGAAAAATAACTCAGTTTTACATAACATACTATGAATGTTTGTTTTCCAAATGAAACATGTTTGTTGCTTTGTTAGACTACTCAGTAGTTCAATTTAAACTATTTGAATGATTCTAATAAATCAATTATAGAAAAAATCTTTCATTCTGAAAACAAAGATTCATTGGATGTCTCAACATCAAAATTTATGATACCCCAACAAATAATTTCCCCTTAAACCTTCACTAATTTATTCAGGAATAAGAAAATTAGTAACATTTCTGGCGACCTCTTAGGGGGGTTTTCTTGCTAAAGAAATAAGGCCAGTTGCCTTGCTTATCCATTGGGTATGGAGTCTAGTTTTTCCTTTTTTCTGACTCAAAACTTGGTATAGAGTTCATTCATAGTATTGTAACTGTTTGATACTTTTGGTGCAATTGATTATAGTTCCATTGATTAAACATGTGTTGTTCATGACATTGAATCCCCAATCCATGTTATGAATGAGAGATGTTTACTTTATTGAACCATAATGGGTAATAGCAAAGTTTTCCTTATTTCCCCCCTAACAAAACTCAAAGTAAACTAAATAATTGTGCAAAACAACACTTAGAGAAAACAAAGATGCAACTAATCAATTTGCAACAACACTTATTTGAACATCTAGAATCTACTCAAATATTTACAGATTTAGATCATACCTCAAAATCAATGGTTGAGGTGAATCCCATTCACTGGGATTGGCTCCACTTCACCATCCAACTTAGATAATTGGAAGGAATTATATTGTTTCTGCTCAATTATAATGTAAGGCCCAATCTAGAATGCATCAAACTTGGAGTGCTTTCCAGGCTTGCTTTTAAGTTCATCCCACTTCAACACTATATCTCCTTCCTGGAATACTCTCATAGATGCTCTCTTATCAAATGAACTCTTCAGTTGAGCTTGATGTTGCTCAATCTTCTTCATTTCTTCAACTCTAATCTCTTCTAATTCAATTAACTGAGCTAATCTTGCTGCCATAGGCTCTTCTTCAATCATGTCAAGCTGGTTGACTAGATCAAGGGCTGAAAGTTCAAGTGAAATAGGCAATCTTGCCTCTTTTCCATACACAAGCATGCATGGTGATAATCCTGTTGATCTCTTTGGTGTAATTCTATCAACCCACAAGGCTGATTTCAACTTGGTATGCCAAGCTTTCTGATTTCCTTGCATAGTCCTCTTGATAATCCTGGGAAGATTCTTATTAGTGGACTCAGCTTGTCCATTTACTTGAGGATAACAATTAGAAGATGTATTCATATAAACACCATTTCTAACAACCCACTCAGATATCTTAGTTCCTATAAAAAAAGTGCATTATCTGAAACTATTGATTTAGGAACTCCAAACCTAGTTATCGGCTCTTGATAAAAGTTCAGAACAACTGTCTCATTAGCCTCTTTAAGTGCTACAACTTTAGTCCATTTTGAAAAGTAATAAGTGGTTGTGAGTACCCACTTGTGGCCTACACTTGAAGGTTGATTTATAACTCCAATGAAATCTAAACCCCATTTCATAAAGGGTTGTTCAATCTAAATTGGCTGCAATGGAAGGGCTGCCAACTTCTCTTTTCCTACAAATATTGCACATTCCTTGAATTTTCTTACCCATGAATGGGAATCTTTGAATAAATTAGGCCAATAATAGCCTCCTTTCATTATCTTAAAAGTTGTATCTCTTGGAGAGAAATGACCACTAGCTGATCCTTCATGAAACTCATGTAAAACTTTATCAACTTGATCAACTTCTATGCATCTTAACAAAACACCATAAAAATATTTTCTAAACAAAAAACCATTCAAAAATACATAAGGTATTGACTGTAGTCTATGGTACCTTCTTTTTTATTTACTCAAACTAGGACACTCCCCAGTTAACAAGAAATGTGTCATTTCTTTCACCCAAGTTGTATAAGAAATAGGTACAACAATTTGTTCCTCATTCTGAAGAGTTAAAATAGCATTTTCTTCCTCTGTACTACTGTTACTATTCTCTGTAAGCT